>CAMXCT020006798.1:230000-336676 GCA_947184155.2 Cladocopium goreaui
GTTTAATATACCCTAATACATTTGTTGATCTTCCCAATTGAATGCAAAGTTTAACGGGGGTGGGAGTTTAATATTCCCTAATACGCTCGTTGATCTTCCCAATTCAATGTAAAGTTTAACCGGGGTGGGAGTTGAATATACCCTAATACCCTTGTTAGTGGGAGAACCTCCACAGAGTCAACCCCTAACTTGGTTGACCCTCTGGAGGCCCCTCCACCGGGCCCACGTATTCGGAGTTCGGAACGTACTTGTACAGAACAAAAAACGATACTTTATGTATACTTAGTAGAAATCACAAGGTCAACAACTAACCAAAAACATTAGTTTCTGTGGACCCGGTTGGGCTTTATGTAAACTTGCTAGAAATCACAAAGTCAACAACTAACCAAAAACAATAGTTTCTGTGGACCCGGTGGGAGAGCCTCCACAGAGTCAACCCCTCACTTGGTTGACCCTCTGGAGGCCCCTCCACCGGGCCCACCTATTCGGAGTTCGGAACGTAATTGTACAGAACAAAAAACGATATTTTATGTATACTTATTAGAAATCACAAGGTCAACAACTAACCAAAAACATTAGTTTCTGTGGACCCGGTTGGACTTTATGTAAACTTGCTAGAAATCACAAAGTCAACACCTAACCAAAAACAATAGTTTCTGTGGACCCGGTGGGAGAGCCTCCACAGAGTCAACCCCTCACTTGGTTGACCCTTTGGAGGCCCCTCCACCGGGTCCACGTATTCGGAGTTCGGAACGTCATTGTACAGAACAAAAAAACGATACTTTATGTAGACGTGGCGGAAGCGCCTCCACAGCGTCAACAACTAGCTCAGTCGACTCCCTGGAGGCCCGTCCAACGAGTCCGCGTGCTGACAACACGGTACACCTACAAGAATAACGATTCGCCAACAACAAGCACACAAACATTCCAGCTGCTTGGGTGAGCTTTTCAAACTCCAAAAGTTTCTTCCCAACCGATTCTTGTCCAAAATGCCTACCTTATACATCTAACGTTAGAAATCGGCAAACTCTTCAACGCAATTTCCACGAAGTCATGAATCCGCTTGTTGATCTTCCCAATTGAATGTAAAGTTTAACCGGGGTGGGAGTTTAATATTCCCTAATACCCTTGTTGATCTTCCCAATTGAATGCTAGGTTTAACGGGGGTGGGAGTTTAATATTCCCTAATACCCTTGTTGACCTTCCCAATTGAATGTAAAGTTTAAGGGGGGTGGGAGTTTAATATTCCCTAATACCCTTGTTGATCTTCCCAATTGAATGTAAAGTTTAAGGGGCCTGGGCGTAGTAGTCGTAGTAGTAGTAGTAGTAGTGGTAGTGGTAGTGGTAGTGGTAGTGGTAGTGGTAGTGGTAGTGGTAGTGGTAGTGCTAGGAGTAGTAGTAGTAGGAGTAGTAGTAGTAGTAGCAGTCGTAGTAGTAGAAGTAATAGTAATAGTAATAGTAATAGTAATAGTAATAGTAATAGTAGTAGCAGTAGCAGTAGCAGTAGCAGCAGCAGCAGCAGTAGTAGTAGTAGTAGTCCTCAAAGTAGTAGTAGTAGTCCTCATAGTAGTAGTAGTAGTCCTCATAGTAGTAGTAGTAGTAGTAGTAGCAGCAGTAGTAGTAGTAGTAGTACTAGTAGTAGTAGTAGTATTAGTGGTATTAGTGGTAGTAGTAGTCGTCATAGTAGTAGTAGTCGTAGTAGTAGTAGTAGTAGTAGTAGTAGTCTTCATAGTAGTAGTAGTAGTCCTCATAGTAGTAGTAGTAGTCCTCATAGTAGTAGTAGTAGTAGTAGTAGCAGCAGTAGTAGTAGTAGTAGTAGTAGTCCTCATAGTAGTAGTAGTAGTCCTCATAGTAGTAGTAGTAGTCCTCATAGTAGTAGTAGTAGTCCTCATAGTAGTAGTAGTAGTAGTAGTAGCAGGAGTAGTATTAGTGGTAGTAGTAGTCGTCATAGTAGTAGTAGTCGTCATAGTAGTAGTAGTCGTAGTAGTAGTAGTCGTCGTCGTCGTCGGCGTGCTTGCGTTACAAACAGTCGCACCTTCTCTTGCCTCTCCCTCCTGTCTTTTCCCCCCCTACCTTTCGTCCCCCCCCTCTCAAGTTTACATGAACATTATATACAGTAAATAATTCACTATTATATACAGTAAATCACCATCCATCATTGAGTACTATTGTGACATTTATATATAGCACTGATAATTATATAATTATATACAGTGAATCATTCACTTGGAAATGACGGAATTGAGACTAGAAAAATCCACCAAGCACATCCCATTTTGTTTGGGGGTATACATTATCTCCCAGTCCTTTGGCTCAGGAGGAAAGGCTCAGTGTTGGCGAGATGAGCTGCGTTGACAGGCTCCATATCTTCACGCAGCTCAGTGGTTTTCCCCAAAAAATGACCTGTGGATGCAGAAGTTGCCAGGTGTGTCAACAAATTCATGGATGTGCATCAAAAGGCGCGTGTGGGTCAGTGAATTTGATAATCTTTCCAAGAAGATGCTGATGCTGTTGTAGTGTTGTAGTTCGGTTTTGTAATGTGTTGGATCTTGGGAAGTTTCAGACATACTGAGTAAGCTTCTTTTAGCCACTATATAGACCAGATTTTGTGCTTGGCTGCCTTTGAGACTCTGGACATTGGTCGACTTGTCATCTTCCACGTTTCTGCAGGTGGGCACAGAACTTCAAAATGCCATGGCATCGGTTGGCTCCCAAGTGTTGTTCGCAGCTCCCAATCCCTTTTTAAGGGGTTGATCATAACCCTTCACCACATGACTCAAGAATGTGAGGCACAGCAGCCCATGCCCAGCGCGGAGTGATGGCACGCTGTGCCCAGGTGTCATTTTGCAAATAGACCATATAGAACCAGGACATCCAAACGTGGTAAAAGTAGAAGGGACTCGATTCCAGCCAGTCACAAGACATGGACCCAGTTGTTGCTTCCAGGCTAATATAGATCAACAAGCAGACTTGGCAATGATAGTTACTATGACGTAGTATAGTGACGCAGTGAAATCTTTTGGCAACTCGTCAAAAGTTGTGTTGATTACTACCAAAACTGTCTCAGCAGTCCGCAGTCTCACCCAGCGACATTTTGTCGTTGTCAGCGAAAAATCATTCGCAGCAATGGTTTGCATCACCCATCCCAAGACAAGTTTGTTTATGCAGTGAGACAGGTCCCCAAATATGCAGAGACGCAATCTCTATGTTTGAACCCCTGAGAGAGTAGATGTCAGTTGCTGATATAATCTACATTGACATAATGGATTTGGATCCCAAGGTGATATTTATATATATAATATAATAATGATAATAATAATTGAGAATAAGTAACAATAATTAATGATAATAAGTAATAATAATAATAGTAATCAATAAAACAAAAAAATATTGGTAATAATAATAATTAATAGAAGAATTAATGATAACAATTAATAATAATGATAGTAATAAAAACAAATGATAGTACATCATAATAATAATGATAATCTAATTAATGATAATAATAATAATCAATAATAATAATAATGGTTAATTCTTAATAATAATATAGTATATATATACATATATAAATAGCACCCCAGCACAAGATTTATCTTGGTCTTGGGCGATGGCTGACCACGCAAGGGAGCTCTCAAATGGGATAGGTCATGGTCGGTCCTACAATCTCAGGGAATCCTGCCAAATTCCATTTGAAACTAAGCATTTCCAGTGCAAGTCCTGCTTGGGTGTGCCAGACAGACTTCTTCCCTTTTTGATGTGTTTCAATGTTTCAATGTGTTGTTTCATATATGTTCACGCTGTTCATCATGTTCATCTAATTTATGCTCTGTGTTTTCTTCATGTTAATCTTTTTTTTGCCATGGTCACTGTCACCATCATCATCATCATCATCATAATCATTTGCTCCCAACATGCGCTCAACAGCTCTACGCCTTTGTTGTCCTGAAGCTTATGGCTCAGTGAGTCTGAGCAAAGGAGGTGAGACTCAACATGGATTCCTCCATCCACGGCGTGTGCCAGGGCATCCCAAGCTTCAACATGGCAGTCACAAAGAGCTCGAGAACAAGTTTGTTTACTAAGTTTAGGCAATCTCGCCATTCTCAAGGTCATTCTTCAGAGTTGCTCTTCTTGCGTCTTGCATTCATGATGGGATTTATCATTTGGGAGGGGATGAGAACCGCTTCTGATATGAAATGTTGAATGGTTCAACACCAATCAGAGGTGTTTTCCCATGCTGAATTTAAAGACGTCCGCAGTGAAGCCAAACTCCGGCCGGGTCTGAACCACGGCCTGCACGCCATCATGCGATTAGCTGGTGAGAGTGTGGAGCTATGGTTCCTTGACTGCACCAATGATGCAATAAGAGAAGAAATTGAGATGTAAGGCATACAAGATTGCGGTCCGAAACTCAATCGTGCGTGAACCGGTTTGCACTCAACGTATTGATGATGACATGATATGCCAGATCTGAGCATCTTTGGAAACTGTTGACCAGTGATCAAGTGTTGGTAGCTTGACCGAAAGCAATAAGAACAAAGGCTGACTTGAAAGCGAACGGATCTACATCCAAAAAGTTGTTCCACTTGCCTTCAGTTGTTAAGCGATAGGTTGGACATGGTTAGACAGTTATATAAATATATTGGTGAACAAAATGCGCTAAAGACATCAATTGATCATAATCATCCAATCATGTGTTCCATTTTCTTCCATACGTATCTCACCATTTTGAATCAAACGTCTTTGTTCCGTTTGTTCCTTCCCACCAACCCATTTTTCGGGGGTCAACGGGGGTCAACCCCTCCCCAGGGTGTGGGGACTTCAGGTCCGGGCAGCGGTTGATTATGATCTCCCGCAACGACGAGCATCGGCCGCTGGCGCGCTTCGGGGCCACCGTGGCCATGGCGCCGGACTGCTCGGCCGCGCCTGGGCGGTGAGATCGGTTTGGAGGTGGAAAAAACCCATGGGTTTTCCACATCTGCCGGGTACTTTGTGTTTTTTGTTGGCAGTTGTACAAGAGGGTTGGAGTTGATGGATAATGAAGTCGGAGTTGATAATGGCTAATGGATAATGATAGACTTCGATCTGAGCCATCTACAGATTCGTTCATGGTCACTTTTTATTGGAAGCACCATCAGTGATCATGTAGAAACAGTGCCAGAGAGTCAGAATCAGAATCTGTTTGTATCTCTTCAGCATCCCCCTAGAGGATGATTGGTCCGTTCCAATGGTATGGTTTTGCACACATTAGAGTCCACTTCTGGATAGTCCTTGGAGTTCACACGTGACTTTTGACGTTTGACTATTGTTCCAATCCACTGACGAGACTATATCATTATCATTCATGATCTATATTCCCAATATACGGGGGAATGAACATCCATTGATTTACCAGCTATTTTGGGGTGAACTACCATGGGTACAAGGCTGCTCTGACCCATGGTCGTTCCAGCTGAGGTCCTTGTCATGGGCGGGATTGAAGGACACATCATTGGAGGCCCCAGTGGCTGGTGGCTGGTCATGGGAAGGGCAGGATCCAGACTGAATCCACACTGATCTCTAGGACTAAGATGGATCAAGATTGTTTGAAAACAGTAAAAGTAGGGAAAAGATAGGTCCAAATTATCCACAAATAGGTTTTGTCCAGCTTCGACGACATAAATTTTCACCAGAGGCTTCCTTTTTGGAGGTGTGACCAGGGTTTTGGCCTGTCGGATCCTGTCGGCCTTGACCAGGCGTTTGCTTGAATGAAGTCTGGCGCTTTGATGTGGATGAGAAAATATGGAACCTGTTGGAAACACCTCCCTGGAGTCCCAGAAGGGGTGCCATCCCTGTTGTTTGCGAAGGTGCACGGTGGATGGATGGATGGATGGATAGACATGGACAGACCCTTCAGACATGGTGAGATAAGGCTCTGGTCTTGAATATCTAGATGTTGTCTTGTAGTTTTTCGCCCCCAAATATCCCAACATACAACTGACTGCTGATAGTTCTTTTGAATTTTGCAAAGCACATGTTCTCACTTAGTTTGTTATTGTAACAACAAACATATATTCCAACCATTTCCTACATATTGGGATATATTGTGTGAATCTTTTGGGCAAAGCCCAAGGTGGTCAGACACATCCCCTGCACCGCAGGCCGGCTGCTCCTTGTTGGAGGCACTGGATTAGATGCTCACCCCGTCCGGGAAGTTTGGGCAGCAGATATGCAGAGGCAGACTCTGCATGTGTCTCCTGATGTTCTTCTTGGTGTGGATGATTTCATGATGTTTGGTGCTTGTTTCTTATTGTTGTTGATGATGATTCCTGTTTCCTTCTGTTTTCCTGCTGGTAGCAATCTGTTTCCAACACTTCCACCTCCACCCATGATTTTCACGACTTTCCCATGACGCGTTGAGGTGGTATCCTGTGAATTGGCAGTCGACCTCGACCAACGCGCCCTGGGAAGATGCCATATGTGCCCTGTGGGCCTTTTAGCTGAACTTGGCACAGGTGGTGCATCACAGGGGCTCATTTGGGGGGTGAAGACCAAGGCCAACCTGGCAATGTGCTGTTTGGCTGTTTCATTGAAGTAACATGTTGGAATATTTGGAATCGACACTAGTGGAGTTGGAATTGGTATAGAACTAGAGGGTTTGCGGACGTGAGAAAGTCAGGCGATGTCAGGCGAAGTAGGATGAATTGCCACAACAGCGACTGGCATTGAGGTGTGTAATTCGCAAAACAATCATTATGGAGGCTGGTCATTCCAGAAGAGCTGCAGAAGCTGTTTCTTACCTTATTGCAATGTGCCTACCTTAAATTATCCTTAAAGCCTTAAAGTTGTTTTCCTTTGTTGTTTCTTGTGCACTTGGCGTCCATAGGCTTTGGAGACTACAATTGATCAGCTCTAGCTTGTTCACAGTGTCAGAAACATTGAAACGAACGATATGAACGCAGAAAATCTGTCCATCAGAATGGCCTTAGATGTTCCCTTCATCCCAAAGCAGCTTTTGGCTTCCCGTGCGCCAAGCACAGGTAGCCTCCTGTTATTCGACGCAACCAGTACGCTATGGTCGAGTAAAGATGACGGCTGCACCTGGAGCAAACTCGCCAAGCTGCCCTTTGGACAAGGCTCTGAACAGGTCCGGAGAGCGGAGAGCATGGCTGGTGGCTGGTGAAAGACTCATTTTAAAGGACCCTGAAAGCCACAAGTTCTTTAGATTGATTTGAAACAGTTTCAGTGAATTTACACTAAATTACCATAATCCATTTCAAAAGCAAACTTGTATTGCATTATGTATGGGATATTATGGGATTGCCAATTTTCACCCCTCCCCAGGTCGTAAACCCAATGCTGTCAATGCTACAGACCTTGTTTCGAGGGTATGGTTCTGTTCTGAGAATAGCAACTGGTGTCAGATGGTTAGCTTGGACGTGATCTAAAAGGCCACCCTGCCCCTTGGGGATTTACCCTCTGGTTATTTAACATAGCCATGGTATAGATGGTCCATTTATAGATGGTTTACCTATTCAAAAATGGTGGATCTTTCCATGGCTATGTTAAATAACCAGAGAGTACATGGGTTTACTATATGATTTACTATAAACAATCCAGATCCGTTGCAGGTGTTGGCAACTGTCATCAACTGTCCATTGTTTGGTGCTTATAAAAGCACCTCCCGATCTTTGATGGAGACCATCCACTCCATAGCTGCCTCACTGATCTTCGTCGCCCAGGCTTTCTTCGATTCCGCCACCCCAATAAACTCCTATCCATGGGTAAAGCATTTATGGGACTCAATATGGTAATTATTTTCAACTTATATATATATATAATATATATATAGTCACTAATTATTGTTACAGTAACCATGCCTTCTGGAGAAGGGCCGAACTGTATAAAACTTGTAGTTAGCAACTGATCACCATGTGTTCATTTTTCAAAATATCGTTGACATAAGCTATACACAAACTTGATATATGTTGATATCACCTATATATTCTGATACCATTTTATACCTACAAACTTCGTTGCCGTTGCACCCCACGGACCCCCCCGGGTGGCAGTTGGCCTTCGTTTGTCATTGCTGCGGCGTCCTGGTGGCGGTGACCATCTCCACCCGGGTTTGGATGTCGCAGGACCGGCGCCGTTGGGTCGGGGGAACTGGAATTTTGAAGGAAAAGGATTGGTTGATTTGCTTGGGATACTAATTTTAATGGATACTATAGATATATTATTATATTTATATATATTTGTATATTGTATATTTAATATTATACTATGTTATGTTATATTATATTATGTTATATGGGTTAGTTGAGTTATACTTGAGTTATGATATGGACATATGGACATAGAATTGAAATATGTATTGTACAGACAATGATTTGGATAACAATAGAAACGGATTGCGACATAGAAGATACTGAACATGAATACTGAATGATGAACCACGGAGAGTGGGAAATATCCGAACATCTTGATGTAAACTCCCGTACGACCCAGACATGTTTTATCATGAGTTGCTAAGCTTACAAGCTTTGGCAATTGGGGACACTGCACATGTGAATCACCTGGACTTCCTGAAGAGCTGTGCCGCAGGATGGTGTGACCTGGTCTGCAGCTGATGTTGCAAGGGGCGATCCTATGGGCCCTTATAGCAACTGGGAGGATGATGGCATACCCAGCTGTTTTTGTAGATTTTAAGCAACTCCACAACAGACTCACCAAGGGTAATCGGATTTCGGATGCAATGCTCCTGGTTAAAACCCCGGTTTGAACTGTTGAGGGACTTGCTGTGTGGTGAGTTTCCAGCAAACCGCCTTCACAGAAAACCGCTGCAGGCAATGGCAATTCTCTTCCAATGTCCGATCGACCACCAGGCTGGATTGCTGACAGCAAATCTAAATGGGAAGTGATGGACATATCCCATAGATTCCCCTAGATTCCCGTAGATTCTGAATGGGGGTCCCCTAGATTCCCCTATAGATCCTCATAGATTCCCAATGGGAATCCCATAGACTTCGGGCCTTCACAGCTGGCTCCAGGTTTACGTTGCCAAGTCACAGATGTGGTCAGTTTGGATTCCTCAGAGATGCTGGTGGTGGCTCGGCATCGAGAAACCTGCAAGCTCACTCTTTGGCGCCTAGCGCTGCAGGACCGATGTGGCCGGATCTTTGTGGTGGCGGTTGGGTATACCTTTTCTGGTGAATGGTTGTGCTTTTATGCTGATGACTGATGTGATCCGACAAAACTAGCAACCTGTTTCCTTCAAGACTCGTTTGCCTTCACTTCCATGCATTTTTTGAGGTAATTTTCATCAAATATATTTAAATCCATCCAAGCTGCCCGAAGTGACTTCACCACGGCCTTCAAAAGTGCCAGCAATATCCATGAAGCCCCGGTCTTGCCCGCAGGAAGGCAGAGCATGTTGGCAATGCCTGGTGCCTGACATTCACATCTATCCAGGCAGCGATGGCTCACTGGATCATCATTTAAATCATGGGATAAAGGGAACATATTGGGTCCAGCTCCCCATTGCCGATCGTCCAGTTGGTGCTGCAAAATTCACGAGAGGTTCTAGGACTTGGACCAAGCTTTCCCCCAAAAAAGGCACATGTGGAACAACATTTTTCACCATGTCCCATAGGATCCATGTATGGTATATATGCTAACATTTGGGGTATATTGATGGTAAATGTTACCATATATACTATACATGGATCCTATGAGTGTAAGAATGGAGTCTTCAACTTTAAAAGATCGCACCCCAAACCCCCGAATCCTTCCACAGGTTTCTCCTCGGTGAACCAGTTGGTGGCGGCTGGCCGTGCAGCTGTAAAGACACCAGAGGGCGAGGAGATGAGAGCAGTGTTCCTTGTCAATACAGAACAATGTAGAAATTTGAGCAACAACATTAGGGATTTCATCAACAAGCATATTTTTTGTGGATCGACCACCATTTTTATGGGTTTACTGCTTGAATCCCTAATTTTGGTCGGTTTAACCACAGTTTTTGCTTTAGCTGCTAACGGAGAGAGTCTAGATTGCGAAAAACTTTTTAAGGGTCTTGGGGTACCCACCGGCTTTGGATACATGCACAAGACATTTGAGGAGGATGCCAGCATGGCACGTGCTTATCAACTATTTGTCTCATTGACTTCTTGAGCCCTGGAGCTTCCTTGTGAGAACTTACTGCGACATCAAAGAATAGTTACTATATATTGTCAAACAAACATATGATATATTATATAGTTTCAACTTAAAATGTCATGTTTTCTCACTGTTAAGTTGCAAAATCCCTGAGGTACGTGGAGTTCAACCCCATCAACGAGTTCACTGTGTGGCGTGCGAGCCCTCTGGCGGTGGATCGCCATCGCCAGATGCTGGATCGCTTGGGCACGGGACAGACCAAGGTGGACATTTTCACCTGGCAGAAACTTGGAGTTTTGTTGATACCTATAGAGCCTCCTGTACCCATAAAGTGCTATGTTATAGTACCCCCATAAGTTTAGGGCACCAATTTAATGGTCTATTTGGAGGGTTTAGGTTGAAATTATGTTCTGCTAATACCCAAAGCATCAAACACTCCTTCCGATTCTTAAGTTTCTTTTGATTACCGTACACACATTTTTGGATCAGAGATGTGATTGGATGTGAATGAAGAACACAAATCTAAAATCTTGACAAGTGTCCGCATGTAATGAGGGAGCCAACACAGCCTGAGAAGGTTGAACATGATCACCTCAATCTCGGTGCCGTAAGGAAACACATCATGGGCGCTTTGCTCCCACAGATGGGCAATGATTGGGTCCCGCGTGGTTTGTCGATCCAAGCCATCCAAACCAGCGAGTTGCCATACCAGGAGGAGGATGAGTTCACATATTGGCACTAAGAGCCCCTGAATGTGGAACTGGCCTTTGGTTGCACGTTTCTTTGGAGGCAGTGTCAGCTAGGCAGTATCAAAAACACCCTGCAAACGCATGTTCAGTTTTGAGCGGTTCGCCCGCTTACAGCTGTTGATGACCTTGGATTTTGACGCTGACACTCAGAGTCGATGCTATGTTTGACTCGACCATTTGTCTCCAAAAAAAGTCTTTGCTGTGCATTAGCAAATCACTGGGCTAGGCCCAAGGAGCTTGCTGCTCTTCCATCACAGTCCTCGGACTTTTGCATTTGTCCTGCCACTGCATGTCTCTCAAGAAAAAAAACGATCACCATGATGATGATGATGATGATGATGATGATGATGATGTTGATGATCACTATCATAATTGAACCACCAATACAGGGTCTCTAACCAATCTTGCTTTGGATCCATGAATGGTGCAGAGGAATGTGCGGGGACTCCAAAAGTCAGGGCTTCATGCATAACATTCCATCTACAGGGTGAGGAACGTTGCAGCGTTGCAATGCGTAAGTCATGTAGCGAGATGCCCCCAAAAAGCCCTCTCCGCACGAGGACGAGGTCTGCGTTTTCACCAGTTTCGTTGTGATGCCATTGGTTTATGGGGGCTGAGGTGGATAGAAGGACATTGGGTTTGGACAGAACACGTAACTGTGGATGATGATATTTTTTATCAAAAGAGCATTTGCACCTATTGGTCTTCTTTAAATCCATGCAGCTTTCAGATCGTCAGATGCCGTTGAGAACTGAGCATAGGGCATGATGTAACTTTCAAATCAAGCCACTGAAACCCAAGCTTCGTGCTATGAACCTTGATGTCCATGGCCAATCTTGACCCAATTTGAAGCAAATGCATTCATTGTCTCACCAGGAGTTGCTGGACATTATTTTCTACAACCAAAATGTGTCTGGCAATGTGCTCCCAAACTAGTTTTCCTGTGTTGTCCACCATGTCATTAGTAACAGCTGCTCAGCCTGATATTTTCACATGAATTCCGGTCCATGACTTTGCCATGGGACATCCCTTTCGTCTATGAAACAACTGGTGCCAGCGCCACAACGAGCTTTGCGCTCCCTGGAGACTCGCAACGTGCCCAAGTTGTCGGATGTGGAAGGTCGCTTTCGCCCGCCCAGTCGCGGCCTACGTTTCTGGACGGTGCTCCGTGCCTGCGCGGGGCATGGGGACCCCTACCGGGTTCAGGCGTGGTTGGCGCGGGCCAAGGCCTACGACCTCCAGGTGGATCTCAGGGTGGCCAACTCATTGCTCCATGCCTATGCCAAGGTGGCGGATTTGAAAGCTGCGGAAAAAGCGTTGCTGGGATTGATCCGCCAAAAACATCATCCATCCACCGAGTCCTTCAATGCCATCCTGGCTGCATGTGCTCGAGATGAAAACATCTCAGCTGCCCTGAAGTGGTTTCAAAGACTTCTGGATACAGGCTTGAAGCCTGACAAGGTAACCTACCGTACCATGGTGTCAGTCTGCGCTCGCGCCGGAAATTTACCCTTGGCAGAGGAGTGGTTGGGCAGGATGTTGGATGCAACTGATGACAGGCTGGATGTTGTCAGTTGCAGTTCCCTCATCGGCGGCTATGCATCCCGAGGTGATGCCCAAAATGCCCAAAGGTGGCTGGAACGGTTGTTGCTGATTGGCCTGCGACCCGGTCCTTATGCCTTCAATCCAGTGATTTGTGCCTGGTCCTACGTGGAGGCTTCCAAAGCCGAAGCCTGGCTGTGGAAAGCCATGGAGACTGGGGTGAGGCCCAGTGATGTCGCACTGCAACGGACCCTGGCTGCGTATGTGAAGCAGCAAGACTTGGAGGGATGCGATCGGATGAAAGAACTGTTGAAAAAGTTACATCAATGGCCAGCAGCCTGGGCATTGGCGCTGCTGGCAAAGCCACATGCAGCTGCTGGGGACTTTGAAATGGTGGAAGAGTTGTTGGAAGACTTGAAACTCTGTCCCGAAGCGGAGGAATCTGATTTGCAGGCCTGTTTGAGGGCACTACTGGCAGCCTACGCACGTTCACCACGCAACCCGAAGGATGAGAAAGTGGCGCACTGTTGCGAACGGCTCTTTGCCCTGAAATCTTTGGACCGGGATGCCACTGCCCTGGGGGATGCCCGACGAGCCTTGGGTCGGGACGGCTATCAACGCCTGGTGGAGAGCTTGGGATTGGACGTGCAGCCGCAGATCCCACGGAAGTTGCATGCGCGCAGTCGAGTCGTTGGAACCTGGCAGGAGATCTCTCCCAGCTGAAATTTCGATTAAACATGGAGTGCTGTGGCGTTAGTTGGAGGATGGCAGTTGCTACCTGGTATGTTTGAAAGTCATGGCATACTTAGGTGATTCAACAAAGAGACTTGGCAAATGCAGGTTACCTTTTCTCAGAGTTCACAACTTGTGAGGGTTCCCACGTGTGGAAGTTGTATATCATTGAGTTGTATATCGTACCCAGAAAAAATCACCTTCAGGCGTCTTGTCCTTTACACGATGCTTCTGGAAACCTAGGCTAAAGTCCAGGTTGAATCTCTTTTGCTTCCCAGATATTGCTGGCTTTCATTCCTGGGTGGTTTGTCATGCAGCCTCAAGGAGGCAAGGTGTTCAGCTTGATCTAAGTAATCAGTGGGCGATTTGTGCCGTTCAGCTTGAGAGTCTGCGGATTGCAATTCTTCAGGCCATCTGGCTCAGTCCATCAAGTGTACAAGCTTAATGAGCAGAGCGGTAACAGAATGTAAGGACACACATGTATGAATCAGCTCTGCCAAACCGCCATCGGTACCTGAATTTGCGCGTTTATTTTTGTGAGGCACTATGCTGAAGAGGCAATCGTGCAAGTGCAGCACATTCTGATCTTGTCATATTCTTGTGGCTGCACCAGCTTTAGTTTCACCTCTGCTTTTGAAAGATGTAGCGATAGATACTTGGCAGACACTGCAGCTGTGCAATGACACAACTAAACTTAACCAGTGAACCACCATATCCCAGAGGTCAACAGTTTCCATGTGGCTTCATGTGGCTTCCTGGTGCCATGTCTAGAGCTGGAAGACTTGGATCATGCAGCTGGATGATTGCTGGATCCAGGGACTTCTCTATTCCCAGTACTTCTTGTGCTGCGTTCCCAGCAGATACCTCACGGCGGATGGCCTGCGTTTACCCGACTGCTGGCATCATGGCTGGGCGCGCCATTCACGTGGGCTGTGTTGCAGCCATGATCGATTCCAAAAGATGGAGGAAAAAGCGACAGCTCTGACAGAGAATGATACACCTTCGTGCGCCAATGCGGAGGAGCAGATCGTAAACTACGTTCAGGACTCGGCAGAAAGGCTATTTTATCTTGGGGAAGCCTTTGGAGACGAAGCGGTCGAGCAGCGACTCATAGACAAGGCTGATGATACCTATGAGGCTTGGCACTTGGGAGTGATGGATTTTGTCTTGCAGCCAAGATACTTGTAGATTTGGATCATGTGTGTTGAAGTGTGTTGATGTAGTATCAATGTTTTATCCATTGTTTTGACCAATAGCTTTAGATATCCCCTCACCGTGCAACAGTGGCCATCATCATTTTTTCCATTTGAGTGCTGGTCCTCTACTAAGCAGTGCTTTAGAATGATGATTGCTTAAGCCAGTTCGTACATGTATAGTAAGATATAATAGTCTATCGCAATATAGTGTGTTATGTGTTCATATTGATATAGGTCCGATAATTTTCCATGTATAAATTGGTTATGGAAAGTTATGAACCACTTGCTGCAGCCCATCAACCCATAGCGCTCCAGGCGTGCCCCGTTGCTTTGCTGCTTGCCTTGGCGGCTCGGGTCTGTCGCTTGAAACAGGCTCGACAGACCGATGCGGCAGATGTAGCGACGCCTGGTTGAAGTAGATGATGTAACATTAAGTAACCAACAAAACTGGGGGATTTACCCTCTGGTAATTTAACGTAGCTATTGGAAATGGCCATAAAAATAGTTGATTTACCTATTAAAAATTGTGATTTTCCATAGCTATGTTAGTTTACCAGAGGGTAACTGATTTAACCACAAGAAATGCAGAATTGCATGATTTCACCAACAAAGTTTGGGGGGATATCCGTTGGATATTCAACCGTCATTTTTCCCAACTTTGTTTTTAACTGACAAAGTTGTGGAACATGTTAATCCATACTAGGGTTCTATACAATGGGTTTGTAATTTGATACGAACCCAACATAATTTGGGATAACATTGGCCATGGAGTGAGATCGACGATGTGAGGCATGTTTTTTGTGGTGGTGTTGCGGCTTGTTGTTTCAAATTATATAAGGCATTCCAAGATAGATCCAGGTACATGGTTTGAGGATAACCATCTGATGTTCCAAGGCCAACTGCAAATCTGAAAGCTAGCTCGTATCTGTTGAAACATCAGTGGTTTGTTGGGAACTTATAACTTGGTTGATTGAACCAGACATTTGTGGTTTCATTCTTCTCTTTGGTTCCATTTGTGGTGTCAGCGTACGGTACCACATCCATCAGGTCCTTTCTCTCCCTCAGCACGTCCATCCAATCGTTGAGTCTGTTGAGCTGTACCACATCTATCAACCCATATCAACCCCCAAACAGATAGAAAAAGTATGAACAAGTCGTAGATTGTCCCCCTTTCTGTATTTTCTTGTGGGGGCTGCTATAGATTTTTTAGATTTATTGAGGTACCACATCTACGAGTTCTGGAACTGCTTGGTTTGGAGCCAGACCTTGGCATGGTCCAACATCATCGATCCCAGGGTGCGTTCATCACTGCATGCAGCTGCTGCCTACGTGCAGCTGATGAATGCCACTGGGCGGCAACCTGCTGGGGCTGCCATGGTTGGAAACCAGCAACATTTGTTTAAACGTCAATATGTTTGGATAATATATTGATGATGTATAAGTTGCAAAATTGTTAAATTGAATTGCGGGGAGGTGAATATTATGGACTAGTTGCATTGGATTTTGTGGTGCTTCATGGTTTCTTTTGGGTGTGTATGCTTGGGTGTATGTTTTTGCCATGTGATCACCTGTATAGTTTGATGTTGATTCGTATTGTGTTACCTATTTGAAACTCATGATTCATTATGTTCGGATTCCGAGTCAAAGATCCTTGCCACCGGCTTTGTTCTTCCTAGGCAATGGTGTCTCACCCACAAGAAACTTGCCATAGCTTTGCCACCAACATGGCCATCATGCTGAACGATGCAGCTGGACTGTCCTTAACCACATCGAAATCGACAGGGACTGGGCTTGGGTCAGTGGGATCATGGTGGTTTTCAGAAAAGTTATTGGTGGGATGGGCATCCCAGGGACATCTAAACGACACTGCAGGAGGAATCTGATTGCGTATCCAGATGTGGCGCGAACTGCTTTGGTTCTTGGCTCTCAAGGACAGTCCTTTTTCATCCTTTTTCTGGGAGAAGTAGGGGGTCAACTTGGTTGATACTGCACCAAACCCTGGAGTTGCTGAATTTCTGATTCTAACATGAAATCAATATGGAATATATATGGCTCATGTGACCTATGTGAGCTATGTGATTCTAAACATATATCCATGTGACATATATCTGGTTTAAGAATTTTCTGCTCATTTTCACATATTCACGTTCATGCATCAGAAATCATGTCGACCAACGTGGACCAACGTGGATCCGGAAGGAGATCTCTTGGCACCAGAAAAGGACTGCCTGACAGCCCTTGCCCTGGCGCATGCCTTCAATGCTCGGCGCTTCCTGGATATTCGCCATGACCTGGCGCTGCTGCACATGCGCAAAGCTTTGGAGGTCGGTTTTTCAACAGCAGTGGCTGGATGTGGCTGGTAAACCACCATGGGTTTTTCACGGATTTACGATTGATGATACATACACCTATAGCATCAGCTAGTAATGTATTCACCTAATTGTTTGATGGAAAACCAGTATTATAGACGTGGCATAGCCCTGTTTATTGGTGATGTGCCTTTCATGCCACCACTCACGAAATCAACAACTCATTTGCTGATCGAAAATTATCCCCAAATGCATCGTTTGGCCACAATCGCTCGCTACCTGCATAGAAAAAAACAAGGGTTATCATGCTACATGAGCATATGGCTCGAAAAGCAAAATGCACGGAATGGGTCGAATTCTCATGCAAACTTGTTCACACAACTTGCAGTTGCTTCCTCTGTGCTGCGATGGGGCGAACGTTGCGATCATGCTTTCTGGTGTTGCTATTCCTGAGCTGCCGTTTTGAATTGCGTTCGATGTGTTTTGCCATGTCCTTTCAAGACAGGGCCAAAGCCGAGAAACCATTCATTGAAGCCAACTGCTTCCCTCCCTTAAGACACATGCGTCAGGTGAAGGCAAGTGGCAGGGAAATCCCGATTCTTTTCTATCCAGTCAGCAAGTGCAGAAGTTACAATCCGAAGTACATGATCAGTTGGGCGCATTCCCCCAATTCCTTGGGCTCCAGTCGGACTTCGCATCGGCCAGACATGAATCTCAGCACAGATGTGTCCGACATGTGGGATCGAGGTGGAGATGTGGATGGGCCTAGGAAGGTGATTGAGGAGATTGGAGAGGGCCTTTCGGCGCGCGCTTTTGGAAACAGGCGGGGGAACCGACTGCTGAAGGTTGCAGTGCTGGCCCGTTTGAGCTCCGTTGAGAGAGGCAAGAGCTGGTGGACCACTGGAGGACGAGTCACAATGCATCAGATCACCAATCTGAAAAAGGTGATTCATAAGCCAGGAAAAGGTGATTCATTTGAGTCAGACAACCAAACATCGTGGATTGTCGCATTACGAACTTGCCACTTCCGAGTTGGACCAACCCATCAGTCCTTCACAGCTGTGGCACCGGCGGAAAGCATACTGGGGCAGGGGGGGCAGGGGCGACGATACGTATTCAACTTTTGAGCGACATCCTTTGATCATCCGGACTCCGCCTTCTGGTCGCAGCTTCTGAGATTGAACTCTTATCTGGAGAGATTCCAGCTCCTGCAGAAGTCTTTTTCAGCCGAACTGCAGTTCTTGGAAACCAAGGCGGCTCAGGGACTGTCCTGAAATTCCGCCAAGATGCCGCAGGGAACCATGGCCTTGGCGACGCAAAGTGCATGCAGATTCGGAGTTTGCCATGAGTGCGTCAGACGATTTTGCACATATCACAACCCCCCAATGTGGAATTTGGGTGAATCAAGTTTTTTGTTTTGATGTGGCAGGGAAATGCGCAAAAAAACAGTGCATGTGCTCTATCACGGTTTGACAGGAAAACCTACTTGTTTTTAAAGAAACCAAATTGAGAAACCATGCATTTACCACAACATTACATTGGTATTTTCACACAAGAGAACAAATAACCTGAAGCGGCCTAAGTACAAAAAAAGTTGAACTCTTGGTCCATTGAACGCAAGTGCCCCACAAAGAGACACAAAACCCTTAGATTGTACCAAACGTGCCATTTGGATCAAACGGTCAGTTTTGAATAGATACCTTCACTTTTTGGGCCAACAACCCCATGACCAAGTTCTCAGTGGTAACCTTTGATGATGCTATGGTCATTGGGAGCACTCACATGGATGTTCACCCATGGCAATCAAACAATTTCGAGCATTTCGGGATTCATTTGAAAAGGCCACCATTCAACCTATCTTATCTCATGCCCACATAGACCTTGCCGCGATGTTGGTCTTTGTGGAGATCTAAATCTTCTTGAAGGCGGCTTCCCGCCCACAGCCCTGCACTTTTTTCTGCATGGTTTGCAGCATCGCATCTTGATCAGTTGATCATTGGTAGAAAGACCTTAGTGCGGCAATTGACACATACCTTTTCGATGCCTATGGCCTTTGAAGGCTCAGAACACATGTGGCAGTGTGCCCGTTTTGTATCAGAGAAACGAATGCATGCTGTGCATGTCAGGATAGGATCAAGATATCCCCGCACAAAAAACACGAAAAACATTTTTCTTTAAAAGATATGTCTCATTCCGCGCTTGCAGAGCAATGGGAAGCAGTGGGGGAAATTCGGGACAAAGCTCGAAAGTTGGAGTTGGTAACTTGCATGTACATATTTGCAAAGTGCATGTGATATGTAACATATACTTGTGTGTTGATCCCTGTCCCTTTGAAATCTTTCACTCTCCTATTCTGAGGTGGAAGTGCTGGATGGTGAGGTTGACCGGGATGCTGTGCGGAGCAACATTCCCGTCTTGAAAGTTGCTGCGCGCTTTCTAGGGCTTCGGGTTGGTGTCCGTACATGTACGGTTCATGTGCAAGCTTTGTACGACTACATGCGCGTTCCCTGCCCCAGATGCTTTGTCTTTTACAGAAATGCAAGTTTACATATAAACGCAAAATAAGTGCCATATCCTGACTTATTTTTGCTTTGTTCTCATCACTTGCTTCTTGTAGATGTGGATGCTCATGTGTTGGATGTTCTCAAAGGGGTAGCTTATGAGACAGATTTCAAATGCATGTTTCACAATTCGACATGCACATATATATGCATGTCTTTTGGATGTACTGTAAGGACTCACTTACGAGACACAGGGATGGCAATTGAAACGCTTGTTGAGTTTCACAAAGAACAGATTGGCAAATCGTCCACATCGGCCTCGCGACCCATGTCTTCGAGAATACATGTCCAGTATTGGTATTACTTGGCCAGAGCCAACAACCAACAAAGATGAGGGGAGCGACGATGAGTCATGTACAACCACTGAGTCTGAAGATACTTCAGAGAGTGATGCCGAAGAGCAGGTTTCCACTTCTAGAAAAGAAGAAGTAAGTGAGGAGAACAAAGCAAAGGGCAAAGTAAGTGAGGATGGAGGCAATTGTTTTATTATATATATGTTTTCCAACCCTTAGTTGAAGCATGTGCAACCAAATTTCAGTTTGCATTACATGTATGCCCGTATCCAACCCACGCCCTGCCCGCTTTGCAGGTGAAACGGCTGCAGCTTCTCTCTCCACCAGTCAGGTGGCCACCCCTGTGAGCCCATTGGTGGCCACCCCTGCGAGCCCATTGCTGGTCACCCCGCCTCCCAAGTACCCGGTTGTTCCCGTGGTTACACCAGACCCAGTAGGTGTGCCAGTTTCTTGGCTCAATGGTATTGTATGATGCATGCACATGTAACAATCCTGCCAATGGTGTTGTATGCATACGCATGCAAATGTATCAACTGCCAATGGCCTTTTATGTAATTATTTATAATATATATATATGCATGCAAATGATTACTTGCAAATATAGTGCTGGTGTGACATGTTGCTTCTGATATAAGCGTAATGGGATGTTGGGTTCATACTGTCATGCTCTCAGGTTGACCTTGAAAGGAAGCGCCGCCAGTTGGTCATGCTGATGGAACTGGAGAAACAACTTGAAACCCTGAAGCGTTTGGAAGACCTAGCAAGTGTTGCCCAGAGTCAAGAGCCTGAGACACAGCAAGGAGCCACTAGCTCTACATAGATGAAATCATATCATATAAATATATGGTTGCAGCTATTGCTTGTTACCGCCCTACAACCCTATGGTTGTGCATGTGCACGCACAGGACTGCCTTTGGACATTGATGTCGTGGACACACTTCCTCTTGACATGGGGGCTGTTGATGCGCTTCTGAGTGAGGAGTCTTAACTATATTTGCTGCCACTACAAGATCTAATGTTGTGTTTTGAATTGGACGTGCATCCGGCAATTATTTTGGGTTTTCCAGGAGACATCTACAAAGCTCAAGATTTCTACCTTTGATGGCAAGGCTTTCAATTTGTCAGCCTGAACCTTTCCTTGTGACCAAAAAACCAGCTACCCTTCCTGCAGCCTCTGACAGGTTCCTGAACCTACTGGACATGAGCCTGCTGGGCCACCGGGGACCGAGTTGGAGGAACAAACTATAGTTGCAAGGTTTCACTTTTAGGATTCACTTTCGATCGAGTGCGTGTGTAATTTCTTTGGGGGTGTTCCAGGAAGCTACTGGGAAGCCTGCTGAAGAGTTTCCCATGAACAAGGACCAGGCCCTTCAAGGTATATTTTTGAACCCCATATTGCCCACAGAGCCTACCCTGTGCTACTCCAGGCAATTGGTGATGAAGAACCGCCAAGAGAGTGGAAGGAGCAACGCGCTTATACGGCGCATACCTTTAACATGATATCAATCAGAAAAGGGCACCCTAGATATGTAAATTGACTGACTATGGGAGTTATGGTGGGTTAGGTTCTGAAATTTTACAAGTCATATGCTTGCAACTTAAAAGAAGGGTGCCTTTCCCTGATTGGTGATCAAGCAATCTCATTTGATGCATCTGTGGTCACCGTATCATGCAGATGAGGCATCACACTAAAAATGCACACACCAGCACCATCACACACACACATACACACCAAAGCCATTCACAAATTTATAGGACCTTTCTCCTGAACCTGAACAACATCTACCTGGAGAAGCCGTGGCTCCAACCGAGGATGGCCAGGGTTTTTAAAATGTACTTGGCCCCTTCTCTGATTTCCCTAGTGTTTCCATCCTGCGTTTTTCATTGAGCGTCGTGCCAATTCTTGCAAGGAGGCAGCATCGATTCCTGATGTGCTGCCGGGTCTCAATGCAGCCACTACCACTGAGGAGTCTGTGGTTATATCTGATTTTCCCGAATGTTTATCGTTTGATTTATATAGTTGGTTTCAAGATTCCTGTCATACTGATCATATATGGTCACCTATGGCTAAATATATAGACCCACAGATACCGGACAAGTACATGGCCAATAGTATAATTCATGGTCCATGCTATCCCTGTCCTTCAGGAGTCTGCCGCGGAACCAAAGGGCGAAGATCCTAGCCTGGGTCACGCTGATGAGGACAAAAGTTGGGCTAAGAGCTGGGAAACCATTGGCTTGAAGCACATTTGGGGATGTTTCAATTGAGACATTCATATGTCTTTGTCCTAGCTAGGATGGGCCTGTGTCTAAGAATGACTTGGCACCACAAACTACGGAGGTGGGGAAGGGTTATGAGCAATTTCAAAACAGTGGCAAGTCTTTTCAGGTCAAGAAAAGCTATATAGAACTCGATCTTAAGTTTTTTTGCGCTGGTTGTGCGCTAGGTGCCCATGGTGGTGAGTGAGCGCTCCCCACATGAGGAGATTGTTTTCCTCTTCCAATGCTTCACTTGATGCTGCAAGTGTGCAATTATACATATCTTGTGCCAGGATAATGGCTTTGTTCCATACAGTCAGCGTATCCGTCAATTCTTTGAGCGTTATCCTGGCGCTTCAATGCCTCTTGAGGCGTGTCCCATGGTTGGGGCAACTTCATGCAATATTAGTATATATAATATATAATCATGCACATATCTCATAAGTGTACCTAATATCATTTACACATGTCATTTGCAAATCTTTGCTTGTCAAAGTTGCCAATGTGACTAGTGCGCGCACGCCCATGTGCAGGAGAACAATGATGCTTGTGAAGACCCCAAGCTCGCTGACAGTGAGGACATATATATATATACATGCATATAATAATAATAATAAAATAATAATAATAATAATAATAATATATATGTTTCATATATATATATATGTTACATATATATATGTTACATATATATATATATATCATATTTTCCTCAGCACGTGTATTTACAATATGTACGAGTGTGTTGCAGGAGTTAGCCCAAAAGTTGAAGAGTGACCTTGGTCGCCCCTCGTGTATGAATGCAGATGCCTTTATCCACCCGGATACCCAGTGCCCCAAAAAACAACGAGGCAGGAAGAAGAAGCAAAGCAACACACAGACACCAAGCAACACTGAACCTGAGGTGGCAAAAGACCAAGGACATGGTGAGGTTGAACCCAGGAAACGTAAAGGTAAAACTGCTTTGCCCACAGGTGCCCAGAACAGCTCCTCAGACCGCCCATCAGCGGCTGCATGTGGGTTCTCAACAGAAGGCATGACAGATGCTGAGGTACGCAACAAACTCCAAGGTTTGCAGAAGGCCATCGAACAAGACACATGCCAGGTTGAACCAAAGAAGCGCAGGGGTAGGAAGGCATCAGCCACACGTGCAACTTCCAGTAACCCATTGGCAGCTGCCAGTGGTGCCGAGCTGGATGACAAACCCAAAGGTAACATGCCAGCAGAGAGCACTGTTGAGGTGAAGGTGAAGCGCAAGAGAGCAAGGAAAGGAGATGCCCAATTGCCAGAAACCGACAATGAGACCAGCACAAAGGTGACAAAGGTGGCCAAGGTGAACAAGTCAGCAGATGCAGCAGGTAGCATGGACCCCAACCCTGCCAAGCGCAAGAGAGCCCCCCGTTCCAGCAAAGCAGGAAACTATGAGGGAGCAGTTGAAACACCAACCACCAGCAAAAAGGGACGCAGAAACGCCAAGAAAACTCTTGATGGAACAACCACAGCAGCAGAGCACAGGACTGAGGTAGCATCAACACAGGATGGGACTGAGCATGGGGCACCCAACACTACACCCAGTGTGGAGGATGCGGTGGAGGTTGCATCCACCACTGCAACAGCAGGCATGGATGAGGCAGAGGAGGCAGCAGCTTCCAGGAGAGCCGAGGCCAAACAGAGAGTGTCTCGCAAAAGCAGCGCGTACCACAAAGCTGTGTTGCAAGCCAAGAAAGATGGAAAAACTAAGGAAGAACAGAAAGCTGCCGGCAAAGCTGCCACTTGGACAGCCTATCCACCATGTGTTTTGTTCATGTCACCTAATTAATATGTTCAAAATTGAAGCTGTGCATTAATTTCATGTGTGCATGTGCATGAGACAAGATGCAAGGCTTACCGTGACACGGAGTGAGATCTGAGCCAATTGTTTTGGGGTTTGTTGGCGATGGAGCCAGCTGCTGTGAACGAACATGCCCACAACATGGTGCTGTTCTCAACTACAGCTCAATGCTTGGGGATCTTAAGATAGAGCGCGGTTTCTTGCGCCACGTCCCAATCAACACGTGTGCTGTGTGAAGCCAGCTGGATCATGTGTTCGGGACCCAAATCCAAGAGGTGATGGCGATGAAAATTGGTGCATCAATCAGTTCCCAGGGTTCTTGCACTTCCCTATCAGGAAAAAATAGATTCAAATAAGTGTGGACCAACCTACAGGTGGGGATCAACTTATATGTATATATGTATGCGGTAACCATTGGGTTCATTAATCTGGATTGATATGTTATTTATATACATGCATGGTTTATGACATCATATCCTTGTCTCAACATTGAGCTCCCCGCGTCAGGTGTCATGGGCTATCTTGCCCGCTTGGCTTCGAAGAGCAAACCTGGCATTTTTGAGAGGAAACTTTCCACAGGGTTGCGTTGCTTCAAACATAAAGAGCAGCTTTCTGGATCCTCGAATTGGGGTGTTATCCCTGAAGTCATTATTTTAAGATTTGATCGAGATGTTTCAGAGCACGTGCATGTTCCAATGTTCCAACTGCACTACCCCGTCCCTGCAGAAAGCAATTCTCAAAGAGGTAGCTGTGAAACCAATAGGGTTTGCTACTCAAGATGCCCCGCACAATGGGCCGCGAAAGCAAACTGCTTTCACTTTTCCAAATGGGTGCTCCGAAAGTCGTGACCTGAATGTTTCTTTCAACAATCTATTATATGGCTTAATCAAAAAGAAATGTGTGTTTCTTGCTACCCAGGTGTTCCTAGCCATAGTGCCAAGCTGAGATTTGGATGTGCAATCCCACACACATGTGTATGCCCCCATCGTGTAGCCCTCTTTGCTTGGCCTCTGAGGTGTTGATCTTGCAGTGGGATGAGGCGCCTACATTGGCCTGGCAGTGCGTGGAATTGTTCAGTGGTGTAGGGAATATTAGCTTGGCTTTCCGACAAGCCAACAAGAATGTGGCCAACTTTGATATTGCCCATGGGGGCCGTGCTATGGACATCACCGCCTGCGCTGGATTCTTGTTGGGGACCCAGACTGCGAAACAAAAGATATCATTGTCATTGCCATCTTAAACTTAAAATTGCATCTGATATCATATCCCCCAAAATGCCAAGTCCAGCAGTAGGCACTGTTTTAATACTATCTATAATATATATATATATATATTATTTTATCAACATATTGATCAACCAATGTGAGAAGCATGATCGCGAGGTTGGCAGTATGGATGGTCCTTGGAGCAGGCCAGGGATACTATATATTCGCACCTATATATGATATGTCCCATATGGTCATATGGTTGTTATAGTGGCCATTATTTTGATCATTTGATATGCCAATTAATGTGTTTTGATATACCCTTCAAACCACGAATGAATTTCACTCTGCAGCTGATTGCTATCCTAGAAAATCGTTTGACTTGGCCAGGTCCTGGTGCATTACTCCTACTGGCACCACCATGTAGTTCATGGACACAGGTGTCAAGAGGGACATCGATGAGAAGCCGTCTCAACCCTCTGGGTTTGAATTATCGGTTTGTGCTGGATGGAAATTTGACCATAGCACGGTTTCTAGTCTCAAAACTTTGGTTGTATCCTTTTGCTCCATCTCCCATCATATAATATCATATATGACAATGCTAATGTGCGGAGTGTTCCCATTGTATCCACTTACCCCGTTGCTTCCACAGCTCAGGTGCGCGCTCATCATCATGGTCGCAGAGGTGGCATACTGCTGCTGGATCCTGGAGCAGCCGATGGGATCGGCAGACACCCTGCCTTATCATCCTAGAATGGATTGGCTCTTCAACCAAGTGATCTATGAACCTAGTCTGAACTCATTTCTTATGGGCATTTCTGAAAATGGCACTGTGATCCAAACCACAGGGTGATAGTTGGTTGGACGATTTTAGATAGCGGGAAAATTGCAAATATCAGCAGCAACATTCTTGGGTCCCCATTTAATTTTGAGATACCTCCCTGTCATTTTGCATATCAATAAAAACCCTAATCACGTCCCCCGATGGGCCCAGGGATTCAGATGCGATTTCTGGCTTATGCTGTGGGGGGCAGCATGCCCCAAACGCACAACTTGCTGGTCATCCTCCGCTGACATCATCAAACAACTGGTGTCTAAGCTGTATACTATTTGAAATGCATATGTTAGCTAATTTTCCACTTGGGTTGGTCCTCCCAAAAAAGCCCCCAAAATCTTTCCTAAAACCAGGGAAAACAATGTATTTTGGTGAACCAACCCAAGTGGAAATTTGCATATGAGGTCACCTTACAATACCTCTAATGCTCAGGATTTGGGCCCGCTGACGAAGGAGATCAAGGAGAAGCGTACTCTGGAGACCACTTGTTGGGCTCCCCAGATGACAATATTGGGTAATCAGTGGTCACCAAACATATGGCAATTGAGGGCTTGATATAAATTGTGGGATATAGGTTGAAAGTACATAGATATAGGTAAAACCGTAATAGTGCTTGTGGTTGACTATATGAATATATATCAAAATGGTGGATGCTCGAAATTACCCAAAAAGGTTGAAGTTTAAGGTGATAGGGACAAAACAAAATTACCCGAGGATGGTAATTTTTTTGCTTCGGTTTTGAACGATCCATATATTGACATGTTCAATCGCCAAAGGGTATATCTAATCCAATTGGGTTCCAATTGGAGCTGTTGGGGTCCACAAACACTACCACACAAAATAATATATATTATATATATATATATATTATTATTATATATATATATATGGGGTTACGCAATGTGAAACTTAGGTACCTACGAAGATGCCAACGGGGTGAAGCGCTTCAAGGGGGCCCCCACTCTTCGCCAAAGTCAGTCAGCCCCTCAGCCCTGGTGGCATATGCAGTTTATTGACATTGGCTCTGAAGCCCCCTTAAGAATTGTCGAAAAAGAAAAAAACACATTAATCCCTTTTTAACAAGTGACCTGAGGTAACCTTTTTGGGGTCCAAAAACCTTTATCCAGGTCACTTGTTAAAATTGTGGTTTTAAAGGATCACGGAGGCTTTCTTAAAATTCAGCAAGAGCAATCCCCAGAAACCCTTTCTTTGGGAAATTGTTCATAATAGGGCCTCCTTCGTTTAGCCATCCTGTGGCAGGACTTACCCTCTGGAATTCGGACAAGGGCTCCAGAACATCATGCAGAGGTGGCGTCCTGAGCCGCACCTCCGACAGAAGAAGGAGGTCAACTTGAACCTCAGTGACAAGGAGATTTTCCAATCCATGCCACTGGGGGATGTGTGGCAGGACGCCAACCTTATTGAAGTGTACAGGTACCTCCGTAAGTTCAAGAAAAACGTGGTGCCCCAGAGTTGGGAATCAGTCTTTGATGATTTAGATGCTGAGCTGGAAAAGCTCTACCCCATCCAAAGTGCACCAGAAGCCCAGTGAAATGATTTGAAAACTATATTTTTGAATAAAAATGATGAAAATTATATACCGCAAAAATCCGCAAATATCCATCAAAAATACGCAAATTTCCGCAAAAATACGCAAACCTGAATTTCTGCATTGTGTGCATTTTGGATAATTCGTCTTTTTGATGGTTTACCATGCAAAAGACTGGCAAATTTCAGCACCCCAAGAAAGGTTGGGCAGTGAGTGATCTTGTTCAATCTGAAGCTTTCTGATCCGTGTCTGCACAAAACTTTGTATACAATCTTGTATACCCTAAATTTCCCAAAACAATTTGTTGGAGAGAAGTGGCAATTGGTAACATGTTTTTGGACAAGCTTTTGCCGCTGTGGAAATCCTGCTATGGTTATGTTGCTTGGTGGCTCAAGTGAAGGGAAACTTTTGGGTCCACCCCCATCATGAAACCAGGGTGTACCTTTGACCGAGGTGTTTCAGCTGTGTTGAAACAACAAAATCCGATGAGCGTCCATGAGAAAAGTACCATTGAAGCTGCTATGACGGCCTGGGACCCTGAATTCTTTTTGTTTTGAAAACTGAATGTGAATGAATCAAACGAAACGATTTTGAATTGAAAGCTACAGGCATCTTGGTAAAGGGATAACCAACCAATTGCTAGTGACTTAGGCAACCCGTGCTTCGATTGTGGCGCTTCAAGCTCAGCTTGGAGCATTCTCTGGCGTAGATCCAGGGAGCGGAGGGCCACAAGGCCTCAGCAATGGTAATTTAAACACGGCAGTGTAGTTGGGGCACCCTTCAAATTAAACATTATCAATCCATGTGCAATGATCCATATGTATATGTCGATCCATGCATATTATATATAATATGGGGATGTCTCAAAATGAGATGTCCGTTTTTTCCCTTAAAGTAACAATTTTGGAACCAATAACGGACACCTCATTTTGAGACATATCCATATGATCATATATATGTATAATGACCTTATTAGTGGAGGTCCTTTTCATCATGAACCTAGAGCAGCTGGAGTATTTGTACCAGGACTTGCTAGGGCAGATCTTGAAGACCCGGCTGTTTCAAAGCTGCTACGAGCACCCACCTTGACCTTGGGGCAATCAGAGGAATGTTTGGCTGGTACGCCAACCCCCCGCAGGATTGCCTTCAATTCCACTGGTAGTGATGCTTCTTTAGGCAGTGGAACCCCGAACCAATTGGCAAGCCCTGTTCAACCACCGTTGCACATGCAGCAGAGCCAGGCGTCCCTTGCATCAACACTGCAATACAAACCTGCATCGCCAGCCCCCACTGCCAATGAGACAATCAGTGGCACACCGGTTACAGTTTCAAGTGATGTGCTTCTCCCAGACAACCAGCTTGGAGATTCACAGTTGTACCCCCGGACACCAACTTTGACCCCCGAGCCTGCGGTTGCATCACCGCCCAGCACTGAGCAAGCTGCCGACACACCACCCCCGCCACCACCCCAGCCACCAGCAGCACCACCCATGCCTGAACCTGAAACACCCCAAGCAACACCGCAAGCAACACAGCAATCAACCGCCAACCCACCCTTCCCCAACACCTGCCCCAAAGCAAAGTGGACAATCATCAGGGTCAGCAGCATCAGGGTCAGCATCATCGGGGTCAGCCCCAACAGCTTCTGGAGCCACACCCGCTTTTGAACCGGAGGGGTCTATGTACACTGATGGAACTTACTGGAAGACACTAGATTGCATTGGGGTTATGTTGTGGGATTCCCTTCTAAATTGGTTCAACCCATATGACGTGTAATCATTACGATCTCATGTAAGAGGAAAGACACATGCTTACCAGTCAATGATGGGGTTTCAACCCAATGTCCCAGGTCTAAAGGAATAAGTGGTACAATACTAGCTCATTGATATACCATAAGGACTTACTCTTGTGTGATGATGGTGATGATGGGGATGAGTAATGACATGGTGATGATGATGGTGGTGATGATGGTGGTGGTGATGGTGATGATGGTTATGCTCTGATGATCATGATAATTTGTGGTGGCGATGGTGATATCGTTGTTTTACTGTAGCTATGGTTATCATGGTTGTGATGATGATGGTGGTGCATGATGAAATACCTGTAGAACCCAGTGCTGCGTGCTGAGGATGCAGCGCTACGCCGCGCAGGCTAAGAAGGGCAAGATCGCTGCCAGTCCTGAGGTGATCAAGCTTTGGGGATCAGATGCTGGTCGTACCATGGCAGTAGCAGGGCCGTGCGGCCACACATGCCCAAATGTTTTATATTATTTGGGGTATATGTAAATTTCAAAAGGGATTGCCCTAAATGGACTCTAGGAAAGTTAGATCAATGTATCAACCTCCAATTTATCCACAGCACACTTCTTGGGGCATGCACCTTCTTATCGATATGGGTGTACAGCTTTTCACAATGGAATGCCAATAGCTGCCACTCAGGCAAGAAACTTCGGGCCTTACTGTACCAGAATGACATGTCGATGGAGCAGGTCAATTTACAGGTTGAAAGGGAACACATCCAGGAGTGCTGATTTTACAATTTATTGGTTTCAAAAAAAGGTCCCAACAACTCCACGATATTTCATCAGCTAGCTTTCTTTCAGGGTTGTTGGCTTTTTTGAAGCCAACCACAGTATGTATTCATGTCCTTAACATATTCACTACCTATGCACGCATATGCCAATTAGAAGCATGTTATGCATGCATATGCATATGCCAAAAAAAAACCAGGAGAACGAGGAGGAAACCATTGGTGGTTGGAAGACTGAAGGGCAGCTGGCATTGACACCGGGATGGGATCAGTGAAGGACTTAGTTGGCCTATATTGTCACATTTATCCAGCAAACATTCCTCTATCCATTTATATATCCCATTTGCTACTACCGTGTATGAGGACTATGGTTGACCATGCAAAGGCATGGGCAGAAGCTCGTGGATTAAAACGTCATAACCCTGTGCATGGAAGAGATGAGTACAAGATTGCAACGGATTTCAACTTTGCAAACCGTGGCAAAGATCGTGTCAAGACCACCGCCAGCGGCAGTTGTGACGTGGAGGCCCGGCCTGGTTGTGGGCTTGGCTGTTGAAGTACTAGTTGACATAGATCTCATTCTCAACCTGGGCCATCTTGCGAGCTGGCTCTGATGGCAGGGTGGAAAGGGAATATTGGTGGGTGAAGATGCCGACCTCACAGCGGAGAAGTTTTTCTTGAAACTCAGCCATTATAAATGCCACTAGTGTTTGCCATTGTAAGTCATGACACTTGGTTATGAAACAAAAATGGTCAGTCACATTTATCCTGAAACCATGTTGGCTGTGCAAGTTTGCCTTAAGGACCGGAGCCAACAGCACGAATGCTGGGCTGAGCATGGTAGAGGCCAATAGGAAAGGACAAGGTAAAGGGAAAAAGACGGTGTTCCCCATGCTCCAAGTTGGCGCCGACCCATACAGTCATGGGCTGAGATAAACTACACCATACAATGTGACGAGCACATATTATAGGGACGCACATGTCTTTCCATTTAGCTTATCCCCTTTATACTAGCTGGTTTAGATCATCCACTCATCCTAACGGCTATCAGGTCTGATGTCGGACTTCGTGGAAGTGGGTGGGAAGAAAATTGATCAGGCTGAGGACCTCAAGGCAAGGGGGGTTGCAAACCCTTCCATGATTGCTTTATGCATGTTCATTCTGCATGGCTTTCTCCTAATTGATGGAAAATGCAATCCCGGGCATGTATATATATATGTATATATATGTATATATATATATATATATTGTATACATAGATCTATAGGTTATATGTATTATATATATATTAGTATATATATATACATTATACATATGTATATATATATATGTATATATGTATATATATATGTATATATGTATATATATATATTTATTTATGTATATATATATATATATTTATTTATTTATTAATACGAAAATATGATGCATAGTACGCCTGTCAGGAAAAGCTGGACAAGTTGGACTCTGACAGGAGCAAGGTGTTGCTTGGCTTGGGGTCAAGGCACAATCTGGCACCTGAAGTATTAGATCATATTAATTAGGATTCCCCATACAATCTGAAGGCATTTGTTTAGTTGCAACCATCAAAAAAGGGGAAGCAGAATTATTTTCGATGTGGTTATAACTCATATGGTGTTACTTGACACCGCATGCCAAATTTCAAACATCCCAGCCGTCGCCCAGGCTTGTTGCGGAACTTTCATCCAAGCTGCAAGTCTTCCGCCAGAAGTTCGATGAGATCCTGGGTGTTCAAGCGGAAGCCATGCAGCTTGAACATGAGCCGTCACAGCCACTAGCCTTGAAACTGATGTTGACACATGCAGATTCCAAAAAAATATCGATCTATAATTTGTAGCCATCTAAGAATTTCGAAGTAAAGCTTGTGGTCATAGATCTTTTCCTTCCATACCCATGCATATTGATCTTAAACATTGTTGATGAAGTACACCTAAAAAAGTGTAACCAAGCACCCACACCCGCACATGAACCCGCATTAGGGGGTTTTGAAAAACATTTTCGAGGCAACAAAAGACCAACTTGCGACAGAAGTTGGTTGACTTGTCCAAAGAAGATGTCCAGCTCAACCAGCTTGTGACCCGATGCAGGCTAGATACTGGTATGGTGCCACCTTGTTCCCCACCACTTTGATAGATCCTCTCCTGCGTGCATGCGCTTGTCAGGGCTGTCAAACCGAAAGCAGCACCAAAGCCCGCTGCAGAACCGTCTGATGGGAAGTCGAAGAAAAAACGTAAGGTAAAGGTTGAGACTGATGGGGAAGAGACCGTAGAGGCCCCCAAAGCCAAGAAGCGAAAGGGCAAGAAGAGCAAGAAATAGTTCTTCTCCCTTATGGTTTGGTTCACTGTTTTTGGGGATGCCCCTGCATGCATAGAATGGCCGGGTGTCTGAAGGAAAACTATTTACAGGAGATCTTGAAAATTAAAATGTTTGGTACATGCTTTATTCAAAGCACCTACGTGGCCACAGCATGCTGGCATGTGGTGATTTGCAGTGATTCCATCTTTGAAAGACTTTTGACTCGAGCGGGAGCCTACAAAAAATGTATGCTCAAGATGTGCGGACATACACAACTCCCCCTGCAAATCCTCAGCCCCGTCCCCGGGGCCATCTAATTGTACCCATGTCTCCTCGTGATGCCAGGCCGAACCCGTGGCATTTGCCAACCTTTGAGAGGCCTCGTTGGTTTGCCTGAGGGAGAGGTGTGCCAGGCAGTCGAACATAATATAATATAGTAGAGGGATGTAGACATATATATATATACATATACATTCAGAAATCTAATGACATCATCTGAATAGATTCTTTCTTATCTTCATGGAATTCAGGAGATACACTCATTTGGGTATGTCTCAAAAACGGTTTGCATATATATATATATATTATAAGTCAAAATGTTTGAATGAATCGCCTCTTTTCGAGCCACTTACAGGTATCATTGACCCACTTAGGTTTCAATCCTTAAACCATCTATTGCCGGATGATTTGGGGGGGCATATTATCATATGGCGTTGGCAATGCACATCTTCCACACACCATCTCGATGTTATATAGATTGTATGGATTGGCTTAATATCACATATCGAACCCATCGCCAATTTCCCAATGTCACTCCAGTGCAGGCTTTGATCCCAGACATGATCAAGCTGACGCAGAGGATGCTGGTGAGGACCTGGCAAAGGAGTTATTGGGAGACTATATGGCAGGGGACTCTTGGATGAACCCTTTTTTGAAGACTTCCACAGTATCCCCATTTATGGATAGGGATTTCTTGATACGGCCCATGTTTTTCCAACTTTAAAGGTTGTAACTGTATGGATTGATTCAAACAACTCAGGCCCAATCTGCCCGCAGAGTTTCAAAGGTTGCATCAATGGTCACCCGCATCACAAAGAAATGAAACTTGGTTGTCTATGTGAACTTATGTTTTTATCACGTACAAAGACATCAACCTTAACTTGTATGGATGTATTCTTATGTTTGGGTTATGGTGGCCTTATGTTGTTTATTGAATCCCTCTTGGCCCTGGCAAGGTAAGATCAAGGCAAACCTTTTGGTGAAGGTGGCTGGATGTTTTCGGTCCCAAAGAAATGCTTGCCGAGACATTACACGACTTATCCGAAGGACCCCTGGTGCCACATTGAAAATTAGCATAGACGTCTGCAAGGTGAATGTGAAGTTAAGGAAACCAATTCGATGTGCATCCATTTGGTGGCCCATCTTGGCACTGAAGAGTTGGTGCAAGTATTTGTTGGACCACTGTCCCCAGTTACTACTTGCTGGCCATTGTTTGACTGACAATTTTCAGCCCACCTTTGTTGAGTTTTGGGAGAAATACAAGCTGGTGTGCCCAGATCATCCTATTTTCAACAGTGGGCATGACATCAATTTTGGCACCGCGATACCCATCTACATTCATGGGGATGAAGGAAGAGGTTTGTTGAAGCGACCCTATATGGTTATATCGTGGCAATGTGTTGTTGGACACGGTGGACTTCAGGTGTGCAATGATTCCTCGCTTCTTACAGAGAAATTGGTACCAATTTTGATCCCTTTTAAAAGGTTCGACCAATCATGATTCGATTGACCAAAAGCATGCATGCAGGTAATGAAACTGTTCAATCCTAACCCCATGTTTTGGGTGATGTCCTGACCAAGGCATACGTTTACCACGAGGTGGCTCTTCACTGGCATTTCAAGTCACCTCTATTATGGGGATTGGACCCTGGACGATTTGCTTGCAGAACTGACACGTCAAGCCAACGATGCTTTTGAGTCAGGCATTTGCGACCCTTGGTGTGTTCCAAAAAAAACTCAGTGTCCCATTTGACTATTGAACTTTGGTGGGTGTTGGGTGTTTCCGTGTTTCCGTGTTTCCATGTGCCCTTTCCATCTTGCCTTGGCCTCTGAGGATGTCAATGGTACCCGTCTCCGCCTGGTTTGCATTGGTACCAAAGGAGATTGGGTATTCTTGCGAAAAGCCCCTTAGACTGGATGCTTTAAGTTTTCAACTTACCACCCAAGCTTCTTGGGGTCACGTTGTTCCCCAAAATTTGAATAGAGTGCCATCCTTCCCGCAGCCAAGGCGTTTCATCTGGAATCGGGTTTTACATCGAAAAGAATCTGTCACCGATGCAGTGGAGAGGAAAATGTTTTTTCTCCTACTTGGATGATCATCAAACTGAGTAGCTGCATAAGTAATCCTGGATAACCTGGTTACTATGCGCCCTAGTAGATCAGTCCATGTACATGTGACTTATAAGCCCACTTACTGGCCACTTACTAGGTAAGATGATCATCCAAGTAGTTCATGCACGCAAAAGATGGGAAATAGCTGCCATATTCTATATAGCCATGATAAGATCGGGAAAACCACTGACAGGCTGGGTTCCTTCTTATTGTATATGCAGACCCGATATTCAACACTCTGCCCCTGAAGGAGTGGCAAAACCCGACAGAGAGTGCGGCATGGCGCACTTCTGGTGATGGAGGGTGTCCCTACAAGCCCGGCTTTGCGCCACTCCGTCATATTCCGGGGTGTCACGAGCCCAAGTACATCCTTTTGGATTACTGTCATGTGTTCCATCTTGGATATGGCCAAGATGTGGCGGCTTCCTCTATTATCCTTTTGAGCCTCTTAGGCCACTTTGGAAATGAGCGCAAACTTGACAATAGGTTGATTGCAGCCTACGAGAAATTTGACCAGTGGTGCCGTGCTAACCACCGGACGAGTGCCATTGATGAGTTCTCCAAACAATCCTTTGGCATGGGGAGCCTAATCTTAATGGTCTTTATTTATACCTATACTGTATATATAATATTTATACATATATATATATGCCAAAATAAATATAAATCTATATATATATATATACATATTTATAATTATATATATATATTCTTATATACATATATATTTATATATATATATTTGATTACATATATATATATTTGATTACATATATATATAAAACATACCTGGACCAAACAAAGTTGTGTAGCTGGACCCATGTACTAATTTCTGGGCTACTGGAAACACCCTGCAAATTTTGGGGATGGTCATGCTTTCCAAAAAGTGTATCAATTTCTCCCAGGCATTTGTCCATGTGCCCAGGTCAAAGGGTTCCTTTCCCATTACCCACGGAGGAAAGGCCTTCGACACGGCGCTGCTTTTGGCATGGATCCAAGACGACTTGGAAGCTGGCTCAGAGGCTAGAATTTATTTGTTGTGCTGTACTATAGCGTGAAATCTTCCTGGACCAACCTATTAAGTCAAAAAACTGTCTGATTGGGATTTCTGTATTGTTGGGCTACTGGGAACAACCTAAATCTGAAGTTTTGTTTTTTGGTGCCAAATCTTTACAACATTTTACAACCATGAAGGTGGATCCAAACGACAAGCTGTTTCAGCTTTGTTCTTACATGGTCAAGGCCGCAAATGCTTTCTTCAGAACCATCAGGGAGCATGGTATATTTCTGGTAGGGGATATCTGCACGATTGCTCGGACCTATGGTCATGAGATGAATGCTGCTTGGCACCACATGTTTGGGGCCAATCCAAGAAAAACTAGACAGGTCTGGTCTCCCTAAGAACACATGTATGATTTCCATGAGGTTCTGTCGGCGAAAGTGAGGTTGCATTTGCATCCTTGGCTGCGGAGACTTTCAATGCTGGCTACTGCTTGTACAAATACCGCCCAAAGTACCATTTGTGTGTCCATTTGGCCCTTGACATTCACGATCCTGTGAGTGTCAACCCTGCAAGTGTCTTGGTATACGTATAGAATATACTTTTGTGGGATTCTTTTTCACTCTCAACTAAGGGGTTCCCTTTGCCAAACACAAGATTACAATGCTATAGTGAGGTGCGGCTACATGGTCTGATGAGGATTTTATTGGAAAGGTGAGCAGAACGGCTCGCACCACTCACCCTATGACGCAAACTCTCCGCACAATTGAAAAGTGCCTAGGGCAATATGCCCGACAGTTCAATACGATGAATTTCTGAATCTGCTGATGGATGTGCTGGATCATTGATGTGAAAAAAAGGTCTCAGCTGGTGGAACTCACTTGCTTGATCACTCAGATTGAGCTATCATGGGAAAACCGACAGATATTGAATCCAAACGTTCAGATTTGATTTGGGTTGTTCCAAGTAGCCCAACAATACAGAAATCCCAATCGGACAGTTTTTTTTAAACTTTGGTTGGTCCAGGAACATAAATAACCACTGCCTCATATTCATTTCTTTGCTCTGTAATGGCTTGTTCTGTGCTTCTTGTTATTGCAGGATGAATAGAGGTACAAAGGCACGGGGTGTTGTGAAAATCAAACACGATCTTTCAACAAGCCAGCTGCTCTTGATTTTTGTCCAAAAACTGACCCCTGGCCATTCAGATGTTGGTGTTCCTGATTCCGATACAAATCAGGACCCCTCGCACACCGTCACTGCAATGACAGCTCAATCATTGTTGGATGTGTGTTTTGGGGGGGAACCAGCGGCCACCCCGAATTGCTTGGCCTCTAGGGATGTTTGGATCATTTTGGACCTCAGGGATTTTTTGTTCACCTGCCTGGTTCAAAACCAGGTGGAACGAGCTGCTTTGGATGGTTTTCCTCGACTTGGGGCAGGCATCGAATTTCCCGGCGTTTGGAAGACCTACGAAACACTTCAGGGAGGCGGGTCACTGGACATTGGATTGGCCACGGAAAATCACGGAAAAAAAAACTTGGGAAAAGGTGGACACAATTGGGAAACATGTGAGGAACTTGGTGGGTTTTGCGATTCTGTTTGGCAGTATTGATGGTTTCGTATGGTTTCGCACTTGAAAGCCGCAGCTCTCGCCACATGTGCAAGCCAAAAGTTTTCTTTCAGTTCACAATATCCTTCTTTGGTATGTTCTAAATTGACTTTTTAGCAGCTATGACAGCTATGAAAAACGAGTTGATCATGTGAATCTCATTTGATTTTCTAGGTACCTTTGAACATAATGAAACGCATCTCCCATGTCGACTGCAGGGCTTCAGGTGCAGTGGCGATGGCACTTGGAAGCTGACCAACTGCCGGAGTCACCTGGGTTACCTGGATGGGTAAAATGAGGAAAACAACATGTTGAAAGCTGTTGATATGATACTTATGGTGGAACATGGCGGAACATGGTGGAACATGGAAGAAACCCTGAGTTTTGGACGCGAGTATTTTGAGTCCATCTTTGGGTGTCGGTGGAAGCAGATTTGAGAGTCAAAACCAGAGTTTGTGTTCTACATCCGAAGGTTTCCATTCACATCTTGACTAACAACATCAAGCAAAAACCTTCAGCCCGCAACTTGATTCAACCCCTGAAACGCATTCTGCGAACAAAACATGCAATTTGTTTGGTTTCAATCCTTTCTCAGAATCATCCCAACGATGGTTTTCTGGCTAGTGTTTTTTTTCCCGAGAGCGTCTGAGCGCAGGGTTCTTCCAATAGTGGGGGCCTGTAAAACATCTTCTCATCTTCACATCTTCTCATCTTCACATCCTCTCATCTTCACATCCTCTCATCTTTTCATCTTCTCATCTTCACATCTTTTCATCTTCACATCTTCACATCTTCTCATCTTCACATCTTCTCATCTTCACATCTTCTCATCCTCCCATCTTCTCCTCATCTTCTGATCTTCACATCTTCTCACATCTTCTCATCTTCACATCTTCTCACATCTTCTCACATCTTCTCATCTTCTCATCTTCTCACATCTTCTCACATCTTCTCACATCTTCTCACATCTTCTCACATCTTCTCACATCTTCTCACATCTTCTCACATCTTCTCACATCTTCTCATCTCACACCTTCTCCTCTTGCCCTCTTGCCCTCTTGCCCTCTCCTTCTTTTCTATTTCTTTCTTGAAGGCGGGAGCAGAGGCAGTGGCAACGAGACGGCACGAAACGCAACCCTTTCGCACGAAATGAGGTTCGATCGTCAAAAACTGATGTAAAATGCGATTTCAAGTGGTCCGGCGCAACCCTTTCGCACGAAATGAGGTTCGATCGGTAAAATTGCGATTTCAAGTGGTCCGGCGCAACCCTTTCGCACGAAATGAGGTTCGATCGTCAAAAACTGAGTAAAATTGCGATTTCAAGTTTCCGGCGAACCCTTTCGCACGAAATGAGGTTCGATCGTCAAAAACTGAGGTAAAATTGCGATTTCAACTTGTCCCGCGCACCCTTTCGCACGTCCCTTTCGCACGAAATGAGGTTCGATCGTCAAAAACTGAGGTAAAATTGCGATTTCGTGTTTCCGGTGGACTGTTTCGCACGAAATGAGGTTCTGATCGTTTAAAAACTGCGTCTGTGTGTAATAGCGTCTGTGGCGCAACCCTTTCGCACGAAATGAGGTTCGAAAGCGATTTCTGTCCGCGCAACCCTTTCGCACGAAATGAGGTTCGATCGTCAAAAACTGAGGTAAAATTGCGTCTCTGTGTAAAAGTGTTTGCGTCTGTGTAAAAAAAGCTGTGTTGTGTGTAAACTTTTGCGTGTAAAAGTCTCTGTGTGTAAAAGCGTTTGTGTGTAAAAGCTTCTGTGTGTACAAGCGTCTGCGTGTAAAAGCGTCTGTGTGTAAAAGTGTTTGTGTGCAAAAGTGTTTGTGTGTAAAAGTGTTTGTGTGTAAAAGTGCCTGTGTGTAAAAGCGTCTATGTGTAAAAGCTTCTGTGTGTCAAAGCGTTTGTGTGTAAAAGCAGCTCCTGTGTGTAAAAAGGTCTGTGTGTAAAAGTGTCTGTGTGTAAACGTGTCTGTGTGTAACAGTGTCCGTGTAAAAGCGTCTGTGTGTAAAAACATCTGTGTGTAAAAGCGTCTGTATGTAAAAGCTTCTGTGGGTAACAGCTTTGTGTGTAATAGCCTCTGTGTAAAAGCTTCTGTGTGTAAAAGCTTCTGTGTGTAAAAACTTTCGTGTGTAAAAGCGTCTGTGTGTAAAAGTGTTTGCGATGCAAACTATTGTCTTGCACTTCTCACTATTTTGTCTTGCTACTTCTCTTCTCGACTGCCTATAACACATCTTTCATATATTGTTTGTAAAATTGTGTCTCCATACTAACAAGAGAAGACCCTGCTCCTCTACGCTCTCGGGCCATCCGTCGTCTAGTTTCCGATTTCCCTCAATCTATCTATAGGATGATATCTACGAACTTGTGTGTTTTTTCATGACGGACATGAATCCCATGCCAGTTTTACCTCGATTCCTGGACTCTGAAGTACCATGAATTGCAGAGTTTTGCGTGCTCAAATCCCAAGTACCTTCCAAGGTGAACTCCATTGAACTTCCATTGGGTGAAACGCGCATCCCATCCATCCATCATCCCATCATCCATCCATCATCCCATCATCCACAATCATCCCATGGGGTTTCTGGGGGTAAAATGCCATAAAACTCGTGGAGATTCCATGAAAATCATCCCATCCATCCATCATCCACCTAGGCTCAGCCCGTTGTCGCTCTGGGACCCCGAGCTGACGCCCACCTTCTCGGCCAGGGAAATCTCTATGGAAAAGACGAGGTGGTAATAGGTTTTCATGGGAGAATCATCTTGCCAGTTGGCATGCTATATGATTTGAGAACCTCCCTCAGTTTGTTTCAGTAGATGAGGTATGATGAGGTCCTCATTGAATAGAAATCTAGAATGATTCAGAAGACTATTTTGGAGGTGCTGCCTCCTCACATGATTAAATAATCCGAGGTTGACATCATATATATATATATATATATATGAGCAGCTGCTGCTTTTGGAAGATCGTTACAGTAATTAGTAGATATGGATTATGATAGTTGCAGACAGTCAGATGATAGTCACTTGTAGTGACTTGTTGGACCCCCAGTTTGGCTTTGAGCCAGCCAGAGGGAGGACGAATTAGGGCTACATGGCTGGATGATCAAACGACTCGAAGTTGTTCTTGATGGTTTCAAGGTTCTTGTCCCAAAACACACGTCCCAGCAGCAAAAAAAATGCATGAGGTGACGACCAAGAGCTTATATAGCACATGAACCGCAAAATATGTTTCCAACGCAGATGGAATGACCACGGCAACCAAACAGCGTGCTTAGATCTTGATGGATTTGTCAGCAGCATTTCTTTGGGCTTGCGCTCTATCTTTAAACAGCTTTGATCAGCTTGACACTTGAGTTTGGTCCAATCCATCAAGTCAGATCTGACAACGATGATTGAACAAATCACCACGTTGAACCAAGATGGATAGAACTTGATAGAATGCAGACATGTTCTGACCAAAGTCAACGACAAACAAGATAAGCTGCCCAAGAATGACGTGGAATATCAACGGACATCGTGACATCATGCATGTCATTTTGTCGGTTTCTCAGTTGCAGGAACTCAACTTGGAGATCAGTGCAACACTCGATACCTACGAGCTCGCTACAACTTTCATGGCTTGATGCACCTTTGCTGAGCCAAGATCGTTATCACCACAGGGCTGGCATGCCACAAGGGCCACACAGACTGTGCGCACCTAGTGGAACCAAGACAATCGAAAACGGCATACAGCCATTCATACAGTCATTTTTTATGGCTAAAGTTGTGGGTTCCGTCTTCCATCGTTTTGGCTAAAGATCCTGTGAGTCATCACGCAGCAAAGATATATCTTGCGTCAACCCCTTTGCTGAAGTGGAATGAAAAAAGAGAGGACATTCCGTTTTCCATGAGTGGCATCCAAGAGTTCCCCAGTCCCATCACTCCATGTCCGAAGATGAGTTGTGAGGATCGATGACAACTACTGGAACCCAGAGATCAATCTGACAACCCACCGGGTGACACCTGACAATGTAGTCGAGCTGCTCCAACGCTACGCCACCCCGTTGGACTTCGATGTTCTATCACTGGACTGAAGCTGTTGATATCACAGTTGACGCTGGAAAAGCTGCTGATACAGAATTGAACACCAACATCACCATTGTTTTTGTTCTGTACGTCATGAGTGTTCATTGATGTTCATTGTATTCTGATGCATTATTGCTTGTACTCCGATGCTATCCTGTATTGCCGGTGGAATAGACAAACGGCTTTGTTTTTTCTTGCAGGATTGTTTTGTAGCTGCCAACCCAGCACCTCAACTTTCTTCGTACATAATTATAACATATTATAGCATGTTCCAGCGATATCAGATGCACTTTTATTACTTGGATCTTTTGCTGTTACTACGTTTGATTCTCGGAGGTTACCTTTGAATTTTGTCCTTCGTCAAACCCCTGCATGTTTCACTCTTTGAAGAGGACACCGATGGAAACCAATGGTTGCTGTGGATGCAGCTCAGCAGGAATGGCTTCCGTCCCAAGATTGCGGCTCTGCTGGACTCGGTGTTGGCACGAACAGGAAATTGAAGACCTTCCAGTTTTGCATGTTTATACTGGGTATGGCCTGCTCCTACATGATTTCTTCCAAGCCAACTTCATCCCACCCGTGTATTGTATGACTTCAAGGATGCTTTGTCTCAGGTGGTGGTGGAGTATGATGAGGAGATCCCTTATGACCAAGATCTAGCGATTCGATATTCGCCTTTTCCCATTCACCAACTCTGCCCCTTGGTCGTTGCACGACGTGCAAAGGGCCTGGTGCCAAAATATGATTTGCACGCGCCAGTTGACATTTCTGACGAAGCTCCTACATCTTTATGTCCTTCAACCCCCATATGTTCACAATGGAAACATCCAACAATTTCCATCAACTTCCATGGATGTTTTCTGCAAAATTCCCAGGTTTGGTGAAGGCTGCCCGTCATCCCTGGTTGTTTGGTGCCAGCTTAACGGCCATGCGAAATTTGGGTCTCCAGTTGGGCTACACCTTGGTGCACCTTTCAGACGTGGACCGGGGGAGACCGGAGACCGGGGGAGACCAGTGGGTTGGGGATGGGAGGTCTAGGATTGTTGGTGAAATTTTAAGTTTGGGACTAGGGGATTATGGGTTGAATTTATAGATTCATAGGTTTATAATGATTGAATATTGATTTTTATATATTGTATATGCATAAGATCTGTAAGGATTGGGGGAATCATCCCCAAATAGCCGAAGTTTTTAGGTGGCTGGTGATTTTGGAAGATGAGGATGACTCATCCAACCATTGGTGTGGATTTATGTTTGGAAAAGAGCATGAAGATTTCAGTAGTTAAGACTGATGTCAGATTTGTTATGATATACTGTGTATATAATATATATATATATGGTTTCACTCCACCAGCTACAATGACATGTCCCATCCCAGCTGTCAGCCTATACCAGGACTTGACCTTCGTGCGCCGGGACTTGTTAGTCGAACGAGATTTGCGCTTCCCGGCACAAGCTCCTTGGACTGGACTCCGGCCATCCCCGTGGGGTTTCAGGATTTGCCTCTAGGGGCTGTCATTGAAACATCACTGCCTCGCATGGCTCAAGTTTTTAACGCCTTCCTTCAATAGTTTTAACCCCCGGGTTTCAATGTTATCCCACAACCGCTGAAACGGCCACATGGGCACATGATCCACAACCACATTTTCGATATCATGCAGCATGTTGCAATCAATCCTTTTCCCACAAATTGAACGCCTTCATCACGTGATGCGCCACGATGCGCCACGATGCGCCATGATGCGCCATGATGCAGTTGCTCTTCGCAACGGTTCTCTCTGTTTCTGCCTTGGCTGAGCTGCATATCTTGAACTGGAGCACATTCACGGGACAGCAGGGCACCTTGGCGTCGGCGCCCATAGGGTTTTAGTATGTTTTAGTTCAATTCAGGGCTATCAAGGGAAGATCTTCGTTCCTGCATGTCATAGGTTAGATTGTGTGACTGGATTTGTGACTATCAGTGCTTTTCTTCAATGTACCCTTGGAGTGAACTGTATGATTGTATAGAGGTGGATACAGTACTCAAGATCCCTCGGGTAACCACTTCATATGGCATCTACTGACCCATTGGAGCCTTGCTTTGCAAACCATGAGAAAACTTGCCCAAAGATTGTCCGTGCATGACCGAATTGCTCCTGACTCGCTGACCACTGTTTGATCCAACTCCGCGAAAGAATCAACATCAATGTACAAATGTGAAATCCATGAGTGCATGTGAACATGAAAGTTATTGGCTTCTTGCAACGATCCACTCCGTGATGTAAGCAGCATCTGATACGTGGAACATGATGCGTGATCGATTGGGCACGGAGACAGCGTCATGAAATGCTGTAAAAAGTAAAAAAACAAATTACTTTACTTCGTGTGATCCCCACCATGACATTTATACATGTTCTTACTGGCACATCTTCTGGCATTCTATCTGACATATCTTCTGATATTCTATTTGGCATTCTATCTGGCATATCTTCTGGCATATCTTCTGGCATTCTATCTGACATATCTTCTGACATTCATATCTTCTGGCATTCTATCTGGCATTCTATCTGGCATATCTTCTGGCATTCTATCTTTCTTCTGGCATTCTATCTGACATATCTTCTGGCATTCTATCTGACATATCTTCTGGCATTCTATCTGGCATTCTATCTGGCATATCTTCTGGCATATCTGGCATCTGGCATTCTATCTGGCATATCTTCTGGCATATCTTCTGACATTTATCTTCCTACATGAGGTCCGGCAGGGAACACTTGGCGTGGATACTCGCGATTGAGGTCCGGCAGGGAACACTGGGCGTGGATGGTCGTGGTTGAGGTCCGGCAGGGAACACTGGGCGGGATGGTCGTGGTTGAGGTCCGGCAGGGAACACTGGGCGTGGATGGTCGTGGTTGAGGTCCGGCAGGGAACACTGGGCGTGGATGGTCGTGGTTGAGGTCCGGCAGGGAACACTGGGCGTGGATGGTCGTGGTTGAGGTCCGGCAGGGAACACTGGGCGTGGATGGTCGTGGTTGAGGTCCGGCAGGGAACACTGGGCGTGGATGGTCGCGGTTGAGGTCCGGCAGGGAACACTGGGCGTGGATGGTCGTGGTTCAGGTCCGGCAGGGAACACTGGGCCCGGATACTCGCGATTGAGGTCGGGCAGGGAACACTGGGCGTGGATGGTCGTGGTTGAGGTCCGGCAGGGCACACTGGGCGTGGATGGTCGTGGTTGAAGTCCGGCAGGGAGCAGGAGGAGAGGAGACGAGGAGAGGAGAGGAGAAGGAGGACGAGAAGGAGGAGGACGAGGAGGAGGACGAGGAGGATGAGGAGGAGGACGAGGAGGAAGCAACTGACATAAAATCTAACAACCCTCACCTGGCAGGTGGGGAACAACGCAGGACAAATGCAAGATTCATTCCAAACGCACAAGAACCCACAAGCGTCAAGGCCAGTATAGTATCTTCGGTTAGCCACCAACGGTCTGAAAGGACTTGCTGCCGCCTGAAGTCCAGCAAAAATAAAACAAAATCGAAACTCTGTCAGCTAGCATTCTGTTCCATTTATGGTTTTGCTCTCCTTCACTGCGAGGTGGCCACCCAGTGCCCAAGCCGCAGATGGAGCGGGTGCCAGACATTTGAAGGTAGGGCTTGGGTTCACAGAAAATCGGTGTTTTTTGGGCTCTTCTGGCGACCACACAGCAACCACTGATGTGTCATCGCTTCAGACCCTTGGACCCTTTGGCTAGAAAATCGATGTTCTGTTGTAGTTGTTGTGTTGTTTTTGTTATTTTTTGTTTATCTTATTTTTGGTTACATTCCAAGAATGTCCAATACCCAAATTACAAATATCACCGAACCCCTGCTTGCAGGACTGTGAAGTGATTGGCTGGGCGGAACTTTGTGAACGGAAAAAGCTGACTGCTAGGTCGTGCTTTCAACTCGAGTGGCTCGATCACAAGGGGTCTGAAGAATGGGATGGTTGTGGATTGGCGGCCAGGGTGGTTTTGACAATGGAAGGAAATCTTCTAATTAGCACTAAACTTCGGATGCCTTGTCTTTATCGTTCAATTTTGCGCTCCTTGCCCATTCTTACGAAGCCTTAAAAAATTGAAACAAGCCCTGCAGAACCCCGGAGCTTAAAAAATTGAAACCCTCAAGCCCTGCAGAACCCCGGAACCATCCGTGAAACTGTGACTTGTGAGCAGAACCGAGGCCCACCGCGGAAGCTCCACTCTGCGAGCTGCAGGGGCCCCATGGGGCACCCGTGCAGCTGCGCCCGGCGTCAGCGGGGATTCTGACTTTGAGATCCGGCGAGCTACGCATCACCGGGTGCCTCAGAGGAAATCTGTTTGGATACGTTTGACAGTGAAGTGTGGAGGTTGGGAAACACTGAAGCTGCCTCATTGTCTATAGAAGTGCTTACCAGGGTGTGTACAACAGCATCTTCTTTAGACCGATGTTGGTTGACCACATGTTGGATTCCAGAAACTTCGCGCTGCAGCTTCGTGCAGAAATTCGGGGCAACTCCCAAGGCAAATTCAGATCTCTTCGCTACGCCTAGCGGCCAAGAACCCTGCCTGCAAAAAGGATCAAAAAGGGCTGAATGCAGCAGATTCAGAGATATTGTCTGGGGTGGTGTTAGCATAGTCAAATAGTACTTCATGTTTCTTTGAAGTCGTGATCTTGAACCCAAAAAAATCGGCCATAATCACATGATTTATAGCGATTATCTATAACCCATTATCAGTGTAATCCCAAAACACCCATTGCAATTTTTCAATTCGTGGGATATTACTTTTTACTATAATAATCAATCAATAATAATGGATCATAATGAATGGTATCATATCTTGATAGGGTGACAAGTCATTTGACCCAATGTGGGAGGAACCATCAACCGAGTATGATGTAATAAGGAAGACCTGGTCACCCAGCAGCAGGAATTATCAGTCACTGTTGTTACAAGAATCCGTTCCCATTTCCGGTGCCCATCAATCTGAATTGCAACCAGTTTAATTATGAATTGTTCAATCATAATTTGCTCAAACAATGTGTAAATATATGTTAATTAATATTATGAAATTATGAATGAACAATTCATAATTAGTTCAAATGATTTGGTAAATCAGCTGTTCAATACAAGATGATTTGCTGAACATCATAATGTGACCAATATTTTTTGTAAGGCTGTACTTAAGCAAATCACCTCACAGCATATGGGGGTCCGTAGCCCCCCTCCCGTGTGAGGTCCTGAGCGCTCAGGACCTTGTACCACCTCGAGGTGACTATCTTAACTACAGATGAAACAAATCCAACTAGGGGGTTACAAGGTCAAACGGCCTGCCCCAATCTACGCTGGGGTGAGGAGGTACAAGGTCCTGAGCGCTCAGGACCTCACAGGGGATGGGGGTTGGTAGCCCCCCTCCTGTACAAGGTGATTTGCTTAAGTACAGGTGGAAAATTAAAAATATTCAGGATGGGAATTCACTGCGAATTCATTCGGTTTCCTTTTCAGTAGTAGGCTTGTACCACGTACCCATTTGAAACTTTGGGGTCATCTCCGCACAAACAGAATCAGTAGCCAGCATTCCTTTCCCCAAATCCCAAGGTTCGCTCAGTGGGCATTCTTCTGCCAAAACCATTTCCTCTTCAATCTGAATATCCCTCACAAAAAGATCATCGCAATCACAATCGTTTGAGATGCAGTTCAATGCTGATCTGTCTCGCCTCATGTAAAGGCAAGTCATGGCATATACTAAAAATGATTGGTGATTCAACATAATATAATCAGAACTAAATAATGACTAAGCCAATTCAAAGTTACCGATTCAGAAACTTCTTCCAGTAGCACAGGTAATGGAACCGAACTTCCTCTTTGTTGATGCTAGCATGGAAGGCTCAAAAATTGCATAATACTATTTGAATCTATTTGACTATCTTAACTGCAGGCCAGTTGTCATTGTGGCTTACAGTATTTTCTTGGGCTTACAGTATTTTCTTGGGCTGCTGCTTCCCGAAGACAAACAGTGCATGACAAGGGGGGGTTCGAATTCATACAATAAGCGTTCAGAATTCAGACTTCCACCTGAGACTACAAACCGAACGAAGGACTGTGAACTTTGCAGATGCTCATGTGGAAGCGTGGCATGAAGGTCCATCGGATCCAAACTCTACCGCAACTGGTGGCGCCTTTTTCAGCAAGGGGTCATTCACTTTGACCAGGTCCCATCTGACAGCTCCTCGGACTTGGTTTTTCATCGGTGTCAGAAATGAATGAATGTTTGAAACTGCATGTTAAAGTAAGCGGTTGACCAATCGCTACTGATACGATGTCGGGATGCTGTAGATACTCTCCAAAGCCACAATCCAACGAAGGTGAGAGGCGCTGGAGCTATAGATGGTGGTGGCTTCTTTGCCGATGGAGACCTGACCCTGGGTGGCATAGCAGGGTGCAGGTGTTGGGCTCGATGTCGTTGGGCTCTTGGGGCAGTGGGATGTCTGGTGGTTTACATGACAATTCTTACCTGACACACGCACACACATACATCATCAAACTCGTGTAATTTGCTGAGGGATGTCAATGTACCAACATGGTGATTTCCATTCTCACGCAGACGCTGGGTTTGATCAAGTCGGTTTGATCAAGGTGACAAGACGACAGTGTAAAGGAATGTGCAAGTGACTCTTGGTGATCTTTTTGTGCTCTGCGCGACCCTTCTGTTGTTTACACTCACACTATCATTCTGACACCCTGTCCCTCAGGAGTGTGAGCCAAGACTCAGAAGTGGTGATTGAAAACGTTGCAGCGGTGTATGGTGCTGGCTTCCATGTCAAGGGAAATGTCTACATTTCTGTGGGGCACTCAGTGCATTCGCTGCCATATATTGGCGAGGTGTGAAGGTAGATGCGAACAGTCTGAGTCAGCACGATTTCAGTTCCCATTTGGGGTGTTTTGTTGACTCGCAGGGCTATGTTGTTGAAAGACACGTTTTTTTCCGAAGATTTTGGTCCCCCAACTGGTCCTGGCGCCCGTCTTGAATGGGTCAGGAGAATTCAACGATGCTCATCCAGGACGCCATATGTAGCAAGAACGGTGGAGGCTTCTACACGGAGGGACGCTTGCAGGTGACCAACAGCTCAGTTGTCAGCCTTCAGAATGTGACCGCTGGAAGTCATGGAGGAGGTTTCCTTGCCGTTGGAGAGGTTGAAATAGCAAACTCGACTCTAAACATCTCCAACAGCCAGGCGAAAGCAAAAGATGGGGGAGGTTTTACCGCTGAAAAGGGCTTGACGGTGTCCGGCTCCACACTCATCATTCAGAATACGATAGCTGGACGCTATGGAGGAGGATTCGTTGTCAAAGGCAGGACAGTAATCAGCCGTTCCACAGTTAGCATCCAAAATGCCACAGCCCAGATTCTTGGTGGAGGGTTTTGTGCTGCTGATGAAGTTGTCATTGATGAGACAAAGGTGAGCATTTCTAATTCGAGATCGGAAAGGCTGGGTGGAGGCTTCCACACCAATGGACGCCTGCAGGTGACCAACAGCTCAGTTGTCAGCCTTCAGAATGTGACTGCCCAAGACACCGGAGGAGGTTTCATTGCCTTTGGAGAGGTTGAGATAGAACGGAACTCGACAATCAACATGTTCAACAGCCGCGCTGTATCAGGAGATGGTGGAGGTTTTGACGCTGAAAAGGACCTGACGGTGTGGAAAGGGTCGAGACTCATCATTCGGAATGCGACAGCTGGAAAGCATGGGGGAGGGTTCATTGCCAAAAGCTGGGTAATAATCAGCAGGTCCACAGTTAGCATCGAAAATGCCATGGGCCGGCAGGTTGGTGGAGGGTTTTTTGCAATTGATGAGGTTGTCATTGACCAGATGTCAAGTGTCAGCATTTCCAATTCAAGATCGGAAAAGCTGGGTGGAGGCTTCCAAACCAACAGCCGTTTTCAGGTGATCGGCAGCTCAGTTGTCAGCCTTCAGAATGTGACTGCTGGAAGTCATGGAGGAGGTATCAATTGTCTTGGAGAGGTTGAGATAGCTGGGAACTCAACTGTAAACATTTCTAACAGCCATACTAAAACAGGAAAGGGTGGTGGTTTTGTCGCTGAAAAAGGCTTGACGGTGTCCACCGGCTCAAGACTCATTATACAGAATGCCGTTGGACAGTCTGGAGGAGGATTCTTCGCAGAAGGCAGAGCTTTGGTCAACAGTTCCACAGTTAGCATCCATAATGCTTCGGCCGGGCTGCTTGGTGGAGGGTTCTTTGCAGGAGGCCTTGCACTTGTCAATGCATCTACTGTGGCCTTGTTCAGCACCCATGCGGGGGCAGGTGGTGGTGCTTTTTCTGTGCGTGGGTTGACTTTGCACAGAAGTTCCATGTCCATCAGCAACTCCACTGCACTCGGATCAGGCTCTGCTGGACTTGTAGATGGTCAAGTGCTTCTTTCGTCACGGTCCAACTTGGTGGTTAAAGATGTGCAAGGTCTCGACAACTCCAGCGTGCTGGCAGCAAGCTGCCTCCACCTGCGTGATCGGTCACACATTCTTTTTGGCGGTGTCGTTGGCGGTCATGGGGTGGAACTGCAAAACAGTGGGTGCTCCGCTCTTTGCTCAAACAGAACGTTCTATGTCGAAGCGGATGCAGCCCTCAACGCCAGTGGTCGCTTGAGCTCAGGTTTTCTATCCCTCGCAGCCTGCCAGAAGGAGAAGGTACGTCTCTCAGGCATCCACCTGCATTCCTGGTCCAGTTCGTTGCTCAGCACCCGCCCAAGCTCTGTGGTGGTCGACCAAGTGAGTATCGCCTACAAGCCACCCATCGACAATTTGCAGGTCCTAGGTGCCAAGGACGGGCTCAAGGTGTCAGGTGGTGTCAGTGTCAGACCCTGAGCAAGCCCAGGCGGCTCTTAAACTGTGAATCCTGTGAAGAAATGATATATTGTATATCGGACAGACATCTGGGTTTTGACTACTTGCTGAGATATCGGTGGGAAAAAATAGGTCTGGCAGGTCGGACTACGGTATGTTTGTCTGTGGGCTCTGGGTTTCCAGAGACATGTTTGAACATCAGAAACTTGTAGAACCAAAGTGGCAGCAGGACGGCTTCGAGATTGACTCGTTGACGGTTTTCTGCCCGAACTGCACCTGTGGCGTGACTCTCAACGCCGCAAAGAACAGAAGTCTAAAAGCCGTGAGCTCTGAACATCTGCAGTGTCCCAAGACAGCCGCAACGCCACTTGGTGCCACAACAGTCCAACAAATTCAATAGAACGGCGAGCAGTGTTGAGGCTCCTTCATTTTGTTCAAATTAGTGCAGATTCTTTGCCAACATTTTTCAAGCGCCTTCATTTCTCCTTCACTTTGCTAAAGCAGATGTCCTGTGGTTTCACAGAACTCTTTCAGGTCAGGCACAATCTACATATTTTCATGACAGTCTCAGTGCGTTCCAACTTGCAGTTCCTGGAAACCATGTTGAGGTCGAAAGGCTTGACACAACGCTGCAAGTGTTCCAACTACCAGACGCTCAGCTCTCTGGTTTCGTTTGTTTTTCCTAATGTCAGCTTTACTACTGCGAGGGAAGTATAGCAGTAGGATTTGAAAGCCAAATCAGCGAGCGGATCCGTACAAGCCAAGTAATTTGATTAATTCCTTTGGCAGATTTGCATGGAAGACATCTAGTTTACCCCAATTGTGTCAGCATTATTACAAGTTCCGTCTATTTTTTTAAGGCTGAGCATTGCTTAGAGCCTGCAGATGCCAGACGCAAGGATTGCAACCCAGCACTTCCGCGATGTCGATATGGTGCCCTTGGAAAGCATTTTCCAGACATGCATGTTCTGCAACTCGCCTTGCAATGGACCAATTGACGCTGTGTGATGTGTTTAGTGTTCGTGACCTCTTGCGGTGTTCCATTATTTTTCAAGAAAACCGGCCACCCACTGAGCATTAGTAGCTGAGGCAAGCCCCACTTCCACTTTCAGAATGGCGATTGCCCCAAGTGTGGTGTCTTCAATGCTTGGTCTGATGGGAACAAAGACGTTTGCCATGTGCTACCACGCAGAAAGAGGGAGCTTATCATACTTTCGACAGGTGCAGCCGTGGTCGTCATTTTGACCTTCCTCGTCATCGAGATTCTGCATGCTCCTTTGATGATCCTTGACGCGAAGTCAGATTTGGCAGATCCAACACAAGCTGAAAGCAAGAGGACTTTCACGCTTTCAGTGCAAGGCCCTATCGTTGATCTTCATAAAAGCCTGTCTCGATTGGTGCACCAGCGGGTGCGATATCGGGCAAAGGGAACGGGGTTGATATGGCTAGACTATGAGCAGAAGAAGTCCAACGCAATCAAAGTTCGTAATATTGCACGTAGAAAGCTTCTGTTGCAAGACACGAATCCCCCATTTGATTGCGCTTCGTGCAAGGGATCTTTGCATGCCGCTGATTTTTTTTACCTGCTCGGCTTGCTCACTGCATGCATATCAGTGACGGCAATGCTACCTGTCATCATCAAAGTGGCAGTCATATCCGGAAACGGTGTGGGACATGTTTTCGCGCTTTGGCTTGCAAAGAGTTATTTTGGCGCACACCTAAAGAATATATGTGTTGTATTGTGTTGTATTGTTTTGTTTTGTGAGTTTAAGTGCTGCTTTCTGTTTTGCTACGATGGGAAAGACATTCCTGGCCAAGGTTACAGCCATTTATGTGGCACTTCCTCTGGTTGCTGTTGCTGCACTGCTGCATTTGCCAGTGGCATGGATGATCAAACGGCAATATCGCAGAACGTCATTTTCCGAGGCTTTGGATGAGTACCGGAAGCAGATCCGCTGCAAGCCATTCTCGGGGCCTGATGCAACCCATCCTCGCAACCAGGGCTTGCAGGTTCTGACTTTGCGAGGTTTGTGGAAGCACTTTGAGAGTTTCTCTCTTCTCACCAGCAGCTTTTGTTGAGCTGTATTTGTCTTTGATTGGATTCTTGTTCGAAAACGTTTGTTGATGTGGTTCACATGGATCTGAACGGGCAGATGGAGTATGTCTATCCTCAAGCCTGAAAACGATTGTCAGACAAAATTCATGTTCCAACGTGTCCAAGTCAGGCTTTATTTTGGAGCGCAATATGCACTTTGTGGTTGCCAACATAGTGACGCCTCTGACACAAAGCAAAGGAGTTTCCTTTGTAACTCTTTGGGGTGGCAGGCGGGTGGACTATTTTGTGTCACTTGGCATTGTTTTGTGGGCAAAGTTTTGATTGAACCGGTTCTTCCAGCTTTTGTGCACCTTGTTTTGCCCAAGCCTTCCCAGGGTTTGGGTTAAGGTCCCATTCCTGGGGCACCAGCTTTCCGCACTTTGTGCAGTCCATCCAGTGCCATGCTCTGTCCAAAGAGGGCCCCACTTCTTGGGGCGATGCAGCATATTGGATTTGCTCGTTTGCATCTTGGAGGAGAACATGAGTCCATCACATTTTTTCATGGTTGCTTCACAAATATGGCGGTGGAACATACGTGATGTTGTAGATAGACCTCTAGGCAGGCGAGAAGACTGTGCTGAGGTCCATGAAAAATGCAATCTTTTGATCGAGCTGAGAATGTTGCCCAGGCAAACAACCAGTGGAACATTGGAGCCGACTTGGGAAATGATCCCATGGAGAGCGCCTTCGCGCGAACTTTGACTGCGGGAATCAAAGGAGTTGCGATGGTCTTGGACCAGGAAGTGCAGCCTCTCACAAGTGACTCGACCAACATGTCACGAAGGGATTCAGCTGCAATGTACTTGTATGTACTTGTATGACTTGTATGGTCTTGTATGTACTTGTATGTACTTATATGTACTTGTATGACTTGTATGTACTCGTATGTACTTGTCATTCTGGCGCTCTTTTCTGTTTCTTGGCATTTTCGCCCAAAAAGACAGGGACTTCCATGCTGAGGAGTTTGGTGTCTATTCGAATTTCTCCTGTCAAGCCGTGAGCACTTGGAGTTGGTTTTTGTCACCAACGCTGGAGTAATAGGTGATGCTGCTTGGCACAAGCAGGTCTGTCTCAAAGTAGCCAATCAATGCTGTTTTCCATCCATGAACCAAACAACACCTTTTCGGCTTTGCAAGTGCAAATGTTGTTGGCAAGTTCTTGTCCCTGCTTGGGTGTGGTGAAGTTCAATTAAAAGGCCTATTTCAAGAACCCTTTTGAAAGCCGGCTGGTCAGGTGGTTCGACATGTGTCCAACGTGGTGTAACTCCTTGCTTTGGTAAGTGAACGTTACGAAATAATGTGGTGTTAGCTATGCTTGACATTTATTCACATGCAATGACATGCCAACGTGCCCTTTGCTACAGGATGGCTGCAGCTCTTTTGACATTGCGTTGGAGGTGGGTAAGAAGATAAAGTCTCTGCAAGTCGCCACGTGTGGGGCATCTTCTGAGAAAGACAAGAAGCTCGACGTCAACATACTTCAACCAAATCCGCACATATCGTTTCTGATGAAATTTCAGTCACTTTCCCTAAAAGCCTATTGGACGGAATTTTGAGGTCTAATAGCTTCATGAAACGTTAAAAGTGGTCACAAAAGGTACTTTTTAGTACTTGTGACGATTGGACTAAAAAGTACGGTAGGGATCACCGTAGAAAGTTCCTTTTTAGGCCTACTGAACTAAAACTTACGATGGCAATGCAAAGATCACCAGTGGGAGATTTCTCAAGCGTGAGTTCTAGTGAGTAGGACCCACAAGGTACGTTCAAAAATACCTGACAATTGTGCCTCAAAACCCATGAGGTACGTATTACAATCGTGAGAAAACGTGAGACGTAGCAATCTTGAGCATCGGTTTTCCAAGATTGTTCAAACTTGACAGCCGTTCAGCAAAGTGATTGATCAAAACACGCTCTAGTTGTCCTTTCATGACGCATTCGGCCGTGAACACTCGTCATTTGCATACTTTCTCTGCCTTGAAATCATTTGGCATATTTCCAAAATCCTTACTGTCCCACTCTGCAAGCGGCTGTTCTTTTTAGGGTCTTGGTCTTGAGACTTTCAGGGTTGTTTTGTTCCGATTTGCTTGGATATTGTGGATTAGGTGTAGCAACCCGATGGGTTCATGCTGGGAACATGTCAGGAAAGACATCTTCGATTACATCATCTCCGAGTTGGGAAGCCTTGAGCGAATGGATGATCAAATTCGAAAGCTCATGGCTCAGATGCTGATGCGAAATCTGGCCAACGTGGAAAAAGCAACTGGAAGTCTTGTCGATAGCCTGGGCCAGGGCAGCGCAACAGTCGTAAGCCTCAGTGACGAGAGTTTTAAATCACTTGTTGCTTCCGGAAAGCGTCAGATCTTTTCCATGTAGACAATTTTGTACATGCTGTGAGCACGCACAAGGCCGTGACTCGTCAGAGCTGACAGCGAAAAAGGTTTGGCATTTCTTCACCATTTGAAAAGTCGTCCAGAGATTTTTTCTTGCTGTGTCTTGTTGCCGATTCCTCAACTGTCACAACGGCTTGTAGAATTGCTTTGACGTAGTTTGAACCTGAGAAAGGCGGCATTGCACCTGAGACATCCTGAGACATTCATTTGGGATTTTGCCCCTCACCATTGGACATGTCTTCAGAGTGGCTATTGACTCCTCCTTTTCCTTAGCAAGTTGCGCAAACTGCGCAAACTCACAGGATCCTTTTTCTACATTTTCTACGATCTGTGGGCAAGCAACTATCGTTCCATGATGTTCCATTTGTTTCCAGTGATTTCTTCACATTCACCAAAATTACTGTGACTTGAGCCCTTGACTGTATGAGTCAATTACTCCACAATCCCCAGCTTTCTTTGGTTTCCATTCAATCATTTGACAGTGTCAATAATATGTTTCATGTAGTTTCTGTCATGTTTTGGCTACAACAAACTATCAGAATAACATTTGACTTTCTACGGTGACTTTGGCCATGATTGGTCTTTTCATGTCTTTACTATTGGATCGGTGTTATTTTCTCTTTCCAGCATGATCTTGCTGAGTGACATTCGTGTGTTGCTTCTCCTGAGGATGATCCAGCTGGATTGTGTGCATTGGCTCGCCATCAGGCAGGGGACAACTGGATGGAAAGTCGGGTTTCGAATACCAGATCCAATTTTTGGAGGTAAGGGCATGACACTACAAGCAGGATATATTGGAGTTGGACTGTTCCTATTGAGAGATTTGAGAGGGTGTGTATCAGAAGCTATGCAATGAAAATTGACATGACTGAACCAGGCTTATACCCATGAACCATCATGGATCCGGGGGTTATCCCCAGTTTTGTTTGTTGCTATGTTGATTCACGTCATAATACCGTTCTCAAGTGTATTTCTCCATCCATGAGCTGAGTTGACCTTCGTTTTTCTGGCGGGTTAGATATTATCCTCGAACCCGATCAGTGGCATTTCTCGAAGCCAAAGTCAGGCGCCCAAGCTACGGCCGTTGCATTGCACCAAAGAGTGGCCAAAGACGCCACCCCCGCAGGATCGGCGATGTTGGGTCTTCTCTGTAATAACAACCATGGTAACATGGTGAGGGAGGGAAGAGACAATAAACTTGGAGTAACTTGTTCCGTGCAAAATGGTTCGGATTTTATGATGGGGTCATTAGGGCAGAATTATGCCAACTATGATTTGATCAAACAACAGGAACATGTTGGAGACACAACAAGACATGGTCACAATATGTCACCACGGAAGCGAGAATAAGCGCCTACAACAATAGTTGATGCTTGGAAACGGCAACCATCACCTTTAACCCGCAAATGTTCAAAGCAGAATGGGATGTGTCTCGCAGAAATGGGATATCATCCCGGATAATATTGTAATTGATAATTGGATAGTTCAACAAACGGTATATTTTCTTTAGATGCAGTTTTCCATAGTTCATTTTTTGCACATGTCGGAAACCAGAGGATGTCCATTGATTGCTCCTGAAAAGCAACTTGGAGCACTGCAAGAATGGAGCCGCAGGATGATGTTCTCATTGAACCTGACACAAAAAATATGGTGCATCCATTTCTTTGGTTCCCACACAAAATGGGGTTCTGCAAAAGTATCTAAAGTGGAGTCATAGAGTCATCCACCTGGCGCCACAGGAGCTGCTCACAACAGCCACTGCAGCCTTGGCCGGAGACTTTCGGTTGCAGAACGACTGGCCAATTGAGCGCGTTCTGAATACCTTCTGCTACCAGTGACAAAAAGATGAGGCGCCCTGCAGAGTGTCACGTCGCATTTGCGAAAGTGTGGTTTTGCATTGTTCCTACAGATGTTCGGGTGCAAGCGACCTTTCTATGTCAAGCTTCTTGATTCTCATCCGAGGAATCATGTTAATTCATGCCCTGTTTTCGGGTTTGTGGCCACACGCCGGGTACCGTATATAGTCTGAAGGCTTCTTTGGATCGAATGGAAGACTGCAGGCAAGAAGGACGAAACTCACTAAACTCACTTGTCTTTTCTGTGGATCAATTTCAATTGTGCTCTTGGTATGCTCTTGGTAAATTGCCGGTTAATTAATTTGCCAGAATCCCGGATCGCAACCACCATCCAGGATCCAGTGGCCCGCGAATGTTTTGACTAGTCGTAGCCCAACTTTTTCCTGAAAGTGCACTAGAACAGCAGCCGGACAGCGATGCCGAAGCGGGGTGCTGCAGTATTTCAATGTATTTCAGCAGGTGACTCGTCAAGAGAACATGCTCGGGGACACTGATGACAAAGATGTCCTTAGGCCCTCGGTAATCATCAAAGAACATCTCCACCATGATCCAATCCTAATCCTGATTTCCCTGCTGCCTCGCCGGGAACGCAAGCAGTATCCAGCTGGAATATCGCTGTGGTTTTTACTTATTATAATGGGTGTGAGGGTGGTCCCGGGACTGCCTGAAGTTTCAGGAAGTTTCATTAGAAAGGGTCACCCTGCGCTTCGCCCATCTTCTAGGGCTGTTGTGGTTGACGCATGTGCACGCCCTGCGTGGCTCAATGTTTTGAAACCTCAACAGCTTAGTAGCGCCGCTTATGAACTTCTGGACAACTGTGTGATACGGTATCACATATTCTCATTTTTTTCTTGCATAACTTCCCCCCCCATGGCCTCAATGTTGTGATATATTCAGCCACATCAGCACGGTCGCAGAGTCTCCAATAGGATGCAGCATGCATTGTGGCATTCTTGACCCACAAAAAGCGCCACGGTATGCCGCTTGAAGTGCCATGATATGCCGGGCCGCATCATGCAGTTGCTCTCCGCAACGTTTCTCTTGGTTTTTGCTTCTGCTGAGCTGCGCGTCTCGAAACGGAGCGCGTTTGGACAGCAGAGCACCTCGGCCGTGGTTTGAGGATGGTGCGTCGCTATACCAAGCAGCTCAAGCGCCAACCGCCAGGTTTGGCCAGGTAGGTCGTTTGTTTCTTTTCGAAGATGTTTTTTGATGTTTTTTGCTATACTAGACTATACTCGTAACTTGTGGAGCTATCTAAGGGATAGCAGCAAAGTCACCAATTGGAACTCTTCATTTGTAATATGGTTTGGACCTCTGTCTTTTTCACCTTTGAAGCTGATTACAGAATGCGGTCGGATTTTTGACATAAAAGGACACGTTTTCTGCTTGCTTTAAATCTAAACCACCCGACACGTCTTAACGGGTTCGAACTGGTCGCCTCTTTTGTCTAAGGGTCCCGAATTGGAACCATGTGGGGCGCATGCATCCCACCGCCAATGTCCAAACAATCTAAAGTGGTGTCCGCTGGAGACCCCGTAGCACCCCCTCTTTCAAAAGAAGCAATTAGAACCATTTAGAACCCCTTAGGTGGTGCTGGTGATTTGTTGCGTTGCCACAATGTCTACTTTGGGGTCTGTGCCAATCTTTGCCAGTGTAGTTTGCCATTAGCTGAAGTGGCAGCTCACAACTCCAATTCCCAGTATTCTATTGCCTTGTAGTTGAACACACTTCTTGGCCACGTGAGGCCCAAAAATCTCTCAGCTTTCTGTTTGGACTTTTGGATTCCCTTTGCCGCAGTGCAAGGTAGCCACCCTGCGCCCCAAGCGGCAGATGTAGCGGGTGCCCGACATTTGCAGGTGGGGTTTGGAGTTAAAAGAATATCGATGTTCTTTGTTGTATTGTTGTTTTCTTCCGGATATATTCTTGAAATTTCCAAGACTCAAATATCACTGTCATAAGCGAGTTCCCTGCTCCCAGGACTGTGAAGTGATTGGCTGGGCGGAACTTTGTGAACGGAAAAAACTGATGTCAGGGTCGTGCTTTCAACTTGAGTGGCTCGGTCACAGTGGGCCTGAAAAATATTGCGATTCTTACGGGTTGGTTGCAGGTTGGCTATATATAAGATATTTTATAGATATTTTTAGTTGCAGGTTTACTGACTCTGACTGAAAGTCACAGATGTTTTGTCTTGTTCCTGGCGAAGTTTATATACTGATCATCCTTTCTGGAATTCAGAGGTGTCAGTGGCGCTCCTTCGCCATTCTTTCGAAGCCTTCCAAAATTGAAACCCTCAAGCCGACTCATGCCCTGTAGAAACCCCCGTGAAACTGAGCAAAGCGAGGCCCACCGCGGCAGCTCCAGAGTGCAAGCTGCAGGGGCCCTATGGGGCACCTGCGCAGCTGCGGCCAGCGGCTGCGGGGATTTTGACCTTGACATCCGGGGAGCTACACATCACTGGGTGCCTTGGAGGAAATCTGCTTGGATGCGTTTGATAGTGAAGTGGGGAGGTTGGGAAACACTCAAGCTGTCTCCCGTGCAGAAATGGAGGACGGCTCCCAAGGCGAATTCAGATGACTTCTCTCCGCCTGGCAGCCAAGAACCTTGCCCGCACCAGAGGTTAAACACAGGGCCTTCAGAGGTGATGTCCTTCAAGTCCTTATATATACAGGAAGACATCTAGATTCTTGCCTTTTTTCTTGGACTTCTCAACATACGTTGGACCTTGGACAAACTTCAGCAGAACAAGATTCACTGAGGACACTGAACTTTGCAGATGCTCACGTGGAAGCATGGCATGAAGGTCCATCCGATCCAAACTCTACTGCAACTGGTGGCGCCTTTTTCAGCGAGGGGTCATTCACTCTGACGAGATCCCATCTGACAGCTCCTTGGATATCATTTTGGATGCATCGTGTAGATGTGATTCAAAGTGATTGGTGGACCACTGGCTGTATGGATTGGGATGCTGCAGATATCATGATCCAACATCCAGGTGAGAGGCACTGGAGCTATGACTGGTGGTGGCTTCTCAGCTAAGGGAAACCTGACCCTGGGTGGCATATTAAGGCCCAGATGTAGTCTGTGGGATCCAGTGGGGTCTGAATATTTGGGTCCAATGACTTCGATATATATGGATTCGAGGAATTTGCTGAGGGATTTCCGCTTTATCAGCATGGTGATGTTTTTTCCCCACCTGCCAGGTGAGGGTTGTTAGATTTTATCAGAGTTGTTCTCCTCCTCCTCCTCCTCGGCTAGCTGTCCTCCTCCTCCTCGTCCTCCTCCTCCTCCCCCAGTTTCTCCTCGACCATGTCTGCATCAACTTCCGCCTGCACTTCCGCCTTGCCAACTCTTCGCCAAGCTCTTTGCCAACTCTCTTCGCCAAGCTCTTTGCCAACTTCCCAGCTCAGTGTGCACCGCTGGACCTCAACCTGGGACCTTCCCAGCTCAGTGTGCACCGCTGGACCTCAACCTGGGACCTTCCCAGCTCAGTGTGCACCGCTGGGACCTCAACTGCTGGACCCCAACCTGGGCTCAGTGCAACCGTGTGCACCGCTGGACCTCAACCTGGGACCTGCCCAGCTCAGTGTGCACTCAACCGCTGGACCTCAACCTGGGACCTGCCCAGCTCAGTGTGCACCGCTGGACCTCAACCTGGGGCCTGCCCAGCTCAGTGTCACCGCTGGACCTCAACCTGGGACCTGCCCAGCTCAGTGTGCACCGCTGGACCTCAACCTGGGACCTGCCCAGCTCAGTGTGCACCGCTGGACCTCAACGGCCAGATATAGAATGCCAGAAGATATGCCAGATAGAATGTCAGATAGAATGCCAGAAGATATGCCAGATAAAATGCCATGAGATATGCCAGATAGAATGCCATAAGATTTGCCAGATAGAATGCCAGAAGATATGCCAGAAGATATGCCAGAAGATATGCCAGATAGAATGCCAGATAGAATGCCAGAAGAATGCCAGAAGATATGTCAGATAGAATGCCAGAAGATATGCCAGATAGAATGCCAAAAGATATGCCAGAACATTTGCCAGAAGATATGCCAGATAGAATGCCAGATAGAATGCCAGAAGATATGTCAGAATATTTGCCAGGAGATATGCCAGATAGAATGCCAGATAGAATGCCAGAAGATTGTCAGATAGAATGCCAGAAGATATGCCAGATAGAATGCCAGAAGATTTGCCAGATAGAATGCCAGAAGATATGCCAGATAGAATGCCAGATAGAATGCCAGAAGATATGTCAGATAGAATGCCAGAAGATTTGCCAGTCAGAAAATGTATAAATGTCATAGTGGGGATCACACGAAGTAAAGTAATTTTCGGCCACAGAAGCTGATCTTATCAAACTTCAGTCTCTTCAAGTCTCTTCTAGACTCCTAAACGGATCGAAAACAACCTGTTGCGAAGATGTGGATGGAGACGTCCAGCAGTGGTCCATGTTGCAGAACCTGGAAAATCCCTTAAGGGTGTGGCTGGCTGAGTAGCAACACAGAACATGTGGAAAATAAAAGGGGCACGGATTGGAGAAGCCGGCGTTGTCTGTCATTGAGGATTGATCATGCTGTTGTAAGTGTGGCATTTCGCGTTATGCTGACAAAATTTAAGGAACGAGAAAGTAATTCTTACAAAACAGGAGCTCGGTGGGTCAAGAGTCAAGACCGCAGTGGGTGCTTCTGGATGTCTTCCGGTTTAAAACCATTCAGATCTTCACAATTTCAATGCTTTGCCCGTTTCCATTTTGAAATTCTTAACCCAAGGAATGTTTTCCAAGACTCTGAAGTCGTGATCGAACACTTTTCCGCGAAGTATGGCGCTGGCTTCCATGTCACGGGAAATGTCTACATTTCTGTGGGGCACTCAGTGCATGCGCTGCCATATACTGGCCAGGTGTGCAGACAGATGCCTTTCACTTATGAGGTTTTGCAATTTCCATTTTGGGTGTCTTGTTGGCTCCCAGGGCCATGTTCTTGCAAGACATGCTTTTTCTAAGATGTTGGTCCCCCAACTGGTCCTTGTGCCCTTCTTGAATGGGTCAGGAGAATTCAACGATGCTCATCCAGAACGCCAGATGCAGCAAGAACGGTGGTGGCTTCTACACGGAGGGACGCTTGCTGGTGACCAACAGCTCAGTTGTCAGCCTTCAGAATGTGACCGCTGGCCGTCATGGTGGAGGTTTCATTGCTTTTGGGCAGGTTGAGATAGCTGAAAACTCGACCGTCAAAATTTCCAACAGCCGCGCTGAAACAGGAGATGGAGGAGGTTTTGACGCTGAAAAGGGATTGAAGCTGTTGACGGGCTCAAGACTCATCATTCGCAATGCGACAGCTGGAAGGGATGGAGGAGGATTCTATTCCAAAGGCAAGGCCTTGATCAGCAGTTCTACAGTCAGCATCCAAAATGCCAGGGCCCAGCAGCATGGTGGAGGTTTTATTGTTGAGGAGCTTGTCATTGATGAAATGTCAAGCGTCAGCATTTCCAGCTCAAGATCAGCAGAGCAGGGCGGAGGCTTCCAGACGGATGGACGCTTGCTGGTGACCAACAGCTCAGTCGTCAGCCTTGAGAATGTGACCGCTGGAAGTCATGGAGGAGCTTTCACTGCCCTTGGAGAGGTTGAGATAGCCGGGAACTCAACTGTAAACATTTCCAACAGCCGCGCTGAAACAGGAGATGGAGGAGGTTTTGACGCTGAAAAGGAATTGAAGCTGTTGACGGGTACAAGACTCATCATTCGCAATGTGACAGCTGGAAACCATGGAGGAGGATTCTATGCCAAGGGGGGCGCTTTGATCAGCTGTTCCACAGTCAGCATCCAAAATGCCACGGCCCGGCAGTATGGTGGAGGCTTTGCGGCAATTGACGACGTTGTTATTGACGGGATGTCAAGAGTCAGCATTTCCGATTCAAAATCCAGATGGGGCGGAGGCTACCATACAGACGGTCGCTTGCAGGTGACCAACAGCTCAGTCGTCAGCCTTCAGAATGTGACCGGTGGAAGTCATGGAGGAGCTTTCACTGCCCTTGGAGAGGTTGAGATAGCACACTCAACAAGCAACATGTCCAACAGCCGTGCCGAATCAGCACACGGAGGAGGTTTTTACATTGAAAAAAGCTTAAAGCTGTTGACAGGCGCAAGACTCATCATTCGGAATGCGACAGCTGGAAGCCATGGAGGAGGATTCTATGCCAAGGGGAGGGCTTTGATCAGCCGTTCCACAGTCACCATCCAATATGCCACGGCCCGGATGTTTGGCGGAGGTTTCCGCACAATTGATGAGGTTGTCATTGATGAGATGTCAAGCCTCAGCATTTCTGATTCAAGATCGGCAGAAGAACAGGGTGGAGGCTTCAGCACCGACCGACACTTGCAGGTGACCAATGGCTCAATCGTCAGCCTTGAGAATGTAACCGCCCTAGGCGCTGGAGGAGGTTTCAAGTGCGGTGGTGGGGTTGAGATAGCTGAAAACTCGATTGTCAAAATTTCCAACAGCCGCGCTGAAACAGGAGATGGAGGAGGTTTTGAGGCTGAAAAGGGGTTGAAGCTGTTGACGGGCTCAAGACTCATCATTCGCAATGCGACAGCTGGAAACCAAGGAGGAGGATTCTATGCCAAGGGGAGGGCTTTGATCAGCCGTTCCACAGTCACCATCCAATATGCCACGGCCCGGAAGTTTGGGGGAGGTTTTATCACAATTGATGAGGTTGTCATTGATGAGATGTCAAGCCTCAGTATTTCCGATTCAAGATCGGCAGAAGAACAGGGTGGAGGCTTCAACACCGACCGACGCTTGCAGGTGACCAACAGTTCAGTCGCCAGCCTTCAGAACGTGACCGCGCAAAAAATTGGAGGAGGCTTCAAGTGTCTTGGAGAGGTTGAGATAGTTGGGAACTCGACGATCAGCATTTCCAACAGCCGCGCTGAAACAGGAAATGGCGGAGGTTTTGACGCTGAAAAGGGATTGAAGCTGTTGACGGGCTCAAGACTCACGATTCGGAATGCGACAGCTGGAAGTTTTGGAGGAGGATTCTATGCCAAAGGCAAGGCCTTGATCAGCAGTTCTACAGTCAGCATCCAAAATGCCAGGGCCCAGCAGCATGGTGGAGGTTTTATTGCAATTGAGGAGCTTTTCATTGATGAGATGTCAAGCGTCAGCATTTCCAGCTCAAGATCAGCAGAGCAGGGCGGAGGCTTCCAGACGGATGGACGCTTGCTGGTGACCAACAGCTCAGTCGTCAGCCTTGAGAATGTGACCGCTGGAAGTCATGGAGGAGCTTTCACTGCCCTTGGAGAGGTTGAGATAGCCGGGAACTCAACTGTAAACATTTCCAACAGCCGCGCTGAAACAGGAAATGGAGGAGGTTTTGACGCTGAAAAGGGATTGAAGCTGTTGACGGGTACAGGACTCATCATTCGCAATGCGACAGCTGGAAATTATGGAGGAGGATTCTATGCCAAGGGGGGCGCTTTGATCAGCTGTTCCACAGTCAGCATCCAAAATGCCACGGCCCGGCAGTATGGTGGAGGCTTTGCGGCAATTGACGACGTTGTTATTGACGGGATGTCAAGAGTCAGCATTTCCGGTTCAAAATCGAGATGGGGTGGAGGCTACCATACAGACAGACGCTTGCACGTGGCCAACAGCTCAGTCGTCAGCCTGCAGAATGTGGCCACTGGAAGTCATGGAGGAGGTTTCGTGGCGCTGGGTGAGGTTGAGATAGCTGGGAACTCGACGATCAACATTTCCAACAGCCGCGCTGAATCAGGAAATGGAGGAGGCTTTCGCGCTGAAAAGGGCTTGAAGATGTCCACTGGCTCAACTCTCATCATTCGAAATTCGACTGCCGGAAAGTCTGGAGGAGGCTATTATGTTAACGGGAGAATATTGATCAGTAGTTCCACAGTTCGCATTCAAGATGCCACAGCCAGGCAGAGTGGTGGAGGGTTTACTGCTGAAGGAGTCGCAGTTATCCAGGATTCTACAGTGGCCTTGTTCAGCGCCCATGCATCAGCAGATGGTGGTGCCTTTTCCGTGTTTGGTTTGACTTTGCGCAGAAGTTCAATGTCCATCGGCAACTCCACTGCACTCGGATCAGGCTCTGCTGGACTTGTAGATGGTCAAGTGCTTATTTCGTCACAGTCCAACTTGGTGGTTAAAGATGTGCAAGGTCTCGACAACTCCAGCGTGCTGGCAGCAAGCTGCCTCCACCTGCGTGATCGGTCGCAGGTTCTTTTTGAAGGTGTCGTCGGCGGTCATGGGGTGGAACTGCAAAACAGTGGGTGCTCCGCTCTTTGCTCAAACAGAACGTTCTATGTCGAAGCGGATGCAGGCCTCAACGCCAGTGGTCGCTTGAGCTCAGGTTTTCTTTCCCTTGCAGCCTGCCCGAAGGAGAAGGTACGTCTCTCAGGGATCCATTTGCGCTCCTGGTCCAGCGCGTTGCTCAGCACCCGCCCAAGCTCTGTGGTGGTCGACCAAGTGAGTGTCGACTATGAACCACCGGTCAACAACTTGCAGGTCCTGGCTGCCAAGGATGGGCTGGAGGGTGTCAGTGTCAGTGTCATTGCATATCTGCAAACCGGTGTCGAACGGCTTCTTCCAAGACGGGCATGGGGTTCCAAAAAAAAAGGTACAGTGTATCAGTATATCAGCAATATGTTTAAGGCATCGATAAATTATCCCGGCAAGAAACCCCAAACCGTGTGGGGGAAGTCAATGGATAATAATGTATGATGATGTTGGTGATGATGACGTTGATGATGACGATGATGGTGATGATGACGATGATGATGATGATGATGATGATGGGGAGGAGGAGGCGAATGATGATGATGATGATGATGATGATGATGATGATGATGATGATGATGATGATGATGATGACGATGACGATGACGATGACGATGACGACGATGATGACGATGATGACGATGATGACGATGATGACGATGACGATGACGATGACAATGATTATGATGATGATGATGATGATGGTGAGGGTGAGGGTGACGGTGACGGTGATGATAATGACGGTGGTGATGATAATCATGATTCTGATGCTGATGGTGGTGATGATGATGAGGAGGAGGACGACGATGATGATGTTGAGAGGAAGAGGATGAGAGGAATATGATGAGAGAGAGGTGATGATGTTGATGTTGAGGAGGAGGAAGATGATGATGTTGAGCATGACGTTGAGGAGGAAGACCGATCCCAAGACCGGGAAGCACACTTTGTGCGAGCCTGCGCAATCGAAATGCACATGGACATGTCACAAGCGGCATTTCGTGCAGAAAATTCCAGGGAAAATGCCGGACGCTAACCCTGCGGCCAGCATTTTGTGCGATCCTACGCAGTCGAAATGCACATGGACATGTCACAAGAGGCATTTCGTGCGGAAATTTTTCAGGGAAAATGCCGGACGTGCGAGCCTGTGCAGTCGAAATGCACATGGACACGTCACAACAGGGATTATGTGCGGAAATTTACAGGGAACATGCCAAACACTGTTCCTTCGGCCACAGCCTTTTTGCGCGAGCGTGCGCAGTCGAAATGCACATAGACATGTCACAAGAGGCATTTTGATGACCCATCCCAGAAAAAAAATATTCCAGGAACCCATGTGCATTGATTCTGATAGTTTGGTCTTTGAAAATGATAGTTTTTTTTGGTTCCGTTTTTTTAAAAATAATTTCTTTTAACAGATCTGAAGTAGCAAAAGTAATGGCCAAGTGGTGGCATGCATCATCTTGCATTTAGGAGTTTCACACACAATGCTGCAAAAACAAATGTTCAACAATGAATAGTCATAGTCTAGTGGCCAAGTTGGACAGTCTACGAAGGCGTTCACACTCACAAAGGTGCACTTATCATTGTTGCACTTGTCATTCTGGTTGAATGCTGTTTGCTGCAGTGAGTGAAAACATTATTGTAAGTAAGATCATTTTAAACAAATAATTAAAGATCATGTTAAACAGTCGCTGAAAACATTATTGTAAACTGGGACTTGAAGTCATTAAACAAAAACTACCAATGAACAATTACAAGGTGTAGCAACAGCGTCGGTTTCATCATCCATCATTGTAGCATTGTTGCTTTGCTAGTTGTCAGTAGTAATTTACTCAATCTATTTTCAATCCTTGACACTGTCCAAACAGAGCACCATGAGATGAAGAATTGACACTGTTGGCCAGTGACAAGTCATTATCCCATATTCAGTTATGGTTCTTTGAATTTTGGTGCCAGAAATAAAGCAGTGAGAAAATCACCCAGCCCAAACAGAGAACCACATTGTTGCATTATGAGATGAAAAATAATTGATTGACTAGCCACCTTGGCCAGTGCCAATTCAAGATTCCATATTCAGTTATGGTTCTTTGAATTTTATATAATGCCCAAAAAAAATCTTTAAGAAAATAACCTTGCCCAAACGGAGAACCGTACTGCATTATGAGATGAAGAATTGGTGGCACTGGCCACCTTGGCCAGTGCCAATTCTTCATCCCATATTCAGTTATGGCTCTTGGAATGTTAGTGCCAAAAATAGATTTTGAGAAAATGGTCCTGCCCTAACAGAGAATCAGAACCATATTGCATTATGAGATGAAGAATTGGTGGCACTGGCCACCTTGGCCAGTGCCAATTCTTCATCCCATATTCAGTTATGGCTCTTGGAATGTTAGTGCCAAAAATAAATTTTGAGAAAATGGCCCTGCCCTAACAGAGAATCAGAACCATATTGCATTATGAGATGAAGAACTGGTGGCACTGGCCACCTTGGCCAGTGCCAATTCTTCATCCCATATTCAGTTATGGCTCTTGGAATGTTAGTGCCAAAAATAGATTTTGAGAAAATGGCCCTGCCCTAACAGAGAATCAGAACCATATTGCATTATGAGATGAAGAATTGGTGGCACTGGCCACCTTGGCCAGTGCCAATTCTTCATCCCATATTCAGTTATGGCTCTTGGAATGTTAGTGCCAAAAATAAATTTTGAGAAAATGGCCCTGCCCTAGCAGAGAATCAGAACCATATTGCATTATGAGATGAAGAATTGGTGGCACTGGCCACCTTGGCCAGTGCCAATTCTTCATCCCATATTCAGTTATGGCTCTTGGAATGTTAGTGCCAAAAATAGATTTTGAGAAAATGGTCCTGCCCTAACAGAGAATCAGAACCATATTGCATTATGAGATGAAGAATTGGTGGCACTGTCCACCTTGGCCAGTGCCAATTCTTCATCCCATATTCAGTTTTGGTTCTTTGAATGTTAGTGCCAAAAGTTTGGCTTTGAGGAAATTGGCACTGGCCAGGCCTACCGGTGCCAATTCTATGTAGCCCACGCACGCACGGGGCATGCAAGTCACGAGAAAGGTTTTATAGTCTAACCCTAAGCAGCTTCCGCCCCGCCTCGTGCGGGTACTACTGGTATAAACCAACCCTAGGTAACCCCTAGCCTTAGTCCTAAACCAACCCTAAGTCTAAAACGAAACCTAAACCGACCCTGAAATGAAACCTAAACCAACCCAAGATCAACTGCAATGACACCTTAAACTAACCCCAACCAACCCCAAAGCAAACCCTAAACCGCCCCTCAAGAGACAATCAACCAACCTTAAATATCTTTAAATAAACATTGAATAATGAATATACGAACCAGGAAGAAAAAAACATGATACATCTCCACTTTGAGACATTACGTACAGTAGAATATGTGTGTGTGACAAAAAATGCAAAATTGCAGTGGGTAAGTTCAGGTCATGTAGTTTTCACAAACAATAAATAACAGTTACTGTATATATATATATATATCCGGCCTTTTTCTGTAGCAAGCAGCATGACAATGGGAAATATACTGGTTCGAAGCCTGGGGATACACTACTGTAATGTCAACCTATACGGTGAAACAGCCATCTTCGAAAGCGCACAAGGCCTTCAGCCAGACAAGTAAGGAAGCTCCTTGGTGTTTTCAACAGGCTGTGGGTATGTTTAATAGATTGGTTACCCGAGGTGTTATCACACCAATGCCCTGCTATGGCGCAATCATTCCCACTTGAAACTATATTCTTGACTGTGGAAGAGCATGTAATGTTTAGATGAACAAGACTTGTAGTTTGAATTGCACAGCACAGCAATTGCCCAAAGAGGGGCATGTGGCATGTATCTATCTCATCTATTAAGTCTTGCACCTGTGCTACATGTCTAGTAATGTTGTGAAGAGATGAGATTCTTCAAAGAAGTGCGGTTTCTCTCCCAAATATGCAGTATCCCCCTCTTTCAAAATTACTTTACTTCGAGTGATCCCCACCCTGACACTTATTTGTCATTGTTTCTGACACATCATCTGAATATATGGTATATTCTTCTGACATTCGATTCTGGCATTCTATCTGGCAATCTATCTATCTGACTTTATATTCACCCCGCTTCGCGTGGGGTGGCCGCCCACACCGCAGGTTTAATTCGGTCCGTGAGAGGGGCTAAGGGTGGTTTTCCCCCGTGGGGGCTCTTCAAGCTAAGAAGTTTCAATAAGAAATCCTTCCAAAACATTGTTTTTGACAGTGTTTTTCCAATGTTTCCAGTCAAACAGACGGTAATTTACACGTTTTTTGCCATAAAGGCAGTAAATCCTTCCAAAACATTGCTTTTGACAGTGTTTTTGTAATGTTTCCAGTCAAGCATACGGTAATTTACACGTTTTTTGCTATAACGTCAGTCCAAAACACTTGTTTTTGCAGTGTTTTCAATGCTCTGGCATCCAAAAACCCTGCAAAATCTTGCTATGTACAATGTTTTTTTCATTTTTGGCCGTTTTTCCATTGCCGGAAAGCTACCAAAATGACCCAAAATTCCATTTCAATACCCTCTTGCGCTCAGACACCCAAAAATCCTCGAAAAATGTCGAAAACACCACCGTATTCTGGTCTCGGTGCGAAACCGTTTTTGGGGTCTGGTCTCGGTGCGAAACCGTTTTTGCCCCCCCCCCAGCTAAAGCTGATATAGCGACTGCTATATTAACAAATGTCATTGAGCATTTAGTGTTGCTGTTGCCCCCCAATAAGCACGCCTTCACCGCCAAAGCGGTGTGGGCGGATTTTGGCGTTCTATCTGGCAGCAATCTATCCAGCACCTATTCTGACATTCTTTTCTGGCATTCTATCTGGTATATAATCGGAGATTCTTTGTGGTTGAGGTCCGGCGGGAAACACTCCGATCCTGAGCTCGCGGTGGAGGTCCGGCAGGGAACACTCTGATCCTGAGCTTGCTGTGGAGGTCCGGCGCGGAACGCTCTGTTTCTGAGTTTGCTGTTCGGGTCCGGCGGGGAACACTGCGATCTAGCGCTTGCAGTTGAAGTCCTGCGGGGAACACTCTGATCCTGAGCAGTCCTTTCGGGTCAGGCGGGGAACACTGCGATGTAGCGCTTGCAGTTGGGGTCCGGCAGGGATCGTCCTGCTCCTGAGCTTGCTGTTTGGGTCCAGCGGGGAACACTGCAATTTAGCGCTTGGAGTCGAGGTCCGGCAGAGAAGGAGAAGGAGGAGAAGGCGGGACAGCTGACATAAAATCTAACAACCCTCACCTGGCAGGCGGGGAAAAAACAATTTTCACTTGATAAACAGATGGTTTTTGGAGCTAGCGCGGAATTTTACATAAAGGTAAAGAATCCCTTTGAAGGTTGCAATCCCTTTTTGAACAAGACACTAGTTCTCTACAATCTGCATTGATCTGCATTGTGTTTTAAGTACAGTATCTCTTCGTGTCTCCTTTTTGAATGATTGAAATAACTATTTCCTCAAACAAACATGCTTTCCTTTCAAGGCATACTTGATCACTTAAAGCGGCAGTCATTTGTTTAAAAAACAGAACCAGTATTGTTGCCGAATATGAAGTGTATATTGTTGCAAAATTTGAAACGCGCCTACTAAAGAAGCAACACTCCCTTCAAAACCCAATTTTTATCTATGTTTGAAGGCGTCACCATTTCTTCGTTAAAGGAGAATAATGTCACACCCGTTTCAAAAAAAAACGGTTATCCCGCATTTGGCAAGTAACACCATTTCTTTGAAAAGTCCTTGTTTTTTCCTTTGGAAATGCTGCCCATTCATTTGAAGGAACAATTTCACTCACCAAATTATTTTTTAGCTATCCGATATGTTTGAATATATATATAATTTATATATATATATATGCATTTGATGATCCTTGAGAAACCCAATTGCATTTTATTTGGAAAGGAACAGGAAATTGTTCACTCACAAAATCACACACCCCCAAAGGTTTCATCCCTTAAATGGAAAATTGCACATCGCTAAAGAACACCGCGCATGTTTATCATGCAAACATTTTATGAAATAACGGTGTGCAAAGGATACATTTGACAAATACATGATGCCAGAAAAACAAAATGAATCAGATGGTTTGGAAGAATCTGTACTAATCTGGATTAATCCTCGGGATCAAAACCTTGAAACAACACAAATTAAAGTAATGTTTGGGGGACTACTTGGTTTTAGCCATGTTCAGACTAGTTTGGAACTGTTTTTTTGTTTTTTTGTGTGTGGTTTTAACCAATTTAGGTTGCATTTCCAATAGAAATGGTTTGTGCATGGACAACAAAGAACCAATATTACTTCAGAACATGTATGATATGATATATTGACAAAACATGAATATTATAAATATATATTTCAACAATTAGTAGTTTGGGAGCTGGCAACAAACCGTTCTGTAAATGTTAAACCAACCCTGATGAAACCCGAAACTCGAAACCAACCTTAAATGAACCCAAGTGCGGCCACAAACAGTAGTATTCATAGTGTGAATTGCAAAGAGCAGTGTAAAGTGTCGAGAACATGGCCCTTGCGCAACATTTCATGCAGAACCCTAGCCTCTAGATTCTAGATCAAAACAGAAAAGAACGGAATAGAAACCAATTCCCCAAACAATTTGGCATACCCATTTGTTTGGCCAATTTTGATACGAGTAGTGCTTGACCCAAAACATTGAATTTGTGAAAACTCTGTACTCTATTATACTTTTGTTTCGTTTGGATTTGATCAGCTCAAGTCCCGACAGGACGGCTTCGAGATCGAGTCGTTGGCCGCTTCCTGCCCGAACTGCACCTGGGGCATCACTTTCAACGCCACGAAGGACGGAACTCTCAAAGCCGTGAGCCCTGAATACTTTTGGTGCCCCATGACAGCCGCAGCGCCGCTTGGGCGCCAAAACAGCCGAACAAATGCAATAGAACGGCGAGCAGTGTTGAAACTCCTTCATTAATTTTGTTCATATTAGCGCAGATACTTTGCCGGTATTCTTCAACTGCCTCAATTTGTTGTCCTCCACTTGCGAAAGCAGATTTCCAGTGGGCTCAAAGAACATGATTTTCGAGTTCAGGTGCAATATATTGCCATTTCAGTCTCAATGTGTTATTAGCTTGCAGTTCCTGGAAGCCACGTTGAGGTCGAAAGGCTTGACGCAACGTTGCCAGTGTTCCAATTACCAGACTCTCAGCTCACTGATTTCGTGTGTTTTTTGTAATTTAAGTTTTGCAAGCATGCAGATCAACGCAGTAGATTTTTGAAAGCCAAAGCAGCGAGCAGATCGCCCCATGATCGCGCCAAGTAAGCATTCCTCTGGAAGATTCGAAGTTTTGGGTAGCATCATTATACCGTTATACCGTTTTTGTCTATTTGTTTAAGGCTGAGCCTGCAGATGCCAAACACAAGGATTGCAACTCAGCGCTTCCGCGATGTCGATATGGTGCCCTTGGAAAGCATTTTCCAGACGTGCATGTTCTGAAACTCGTCTCTTACTGGATCAGTTGACCATGTGCGACGTGTTTAGGGTCCGTGACTGATATTGTTTTTTTAAGCTCCGGCCACCCACTGAGCAGTTATTATAGCTCAGGCAAGCCCCACTTCCACTTTCAGAATGGCGATTGTCCGAAGTGTGGAATCTTCAATGCTTGGTCTGACGGGAAGAAGGATGTTTGTCACGTTCTGCCACGCAAGAAGACGGAACTTATCACACTCTTGACTGGTGGAGCCGTCGTTGTCATTTTGACCTTCCTTGCCTTTGAGATTTTGCACGCTCCTTTGATGATCCTCGATGCGAAGTCAGATTTGGCAGATCCAGCACAAGCTGAGAGCAAGAGGACTTTCACACTTTCAGTCCAAGGCCCTATCGTTGATCTTCACAAAAACTTGTCTCGACTAGTGCACCAGCGGGTGCGTTATCGGGCAAAGGGAACAGGGCTGATATGGCTAGACTACGATCAGAAGAAGTGCAATGCAATCAAAGTTCACAATATTGCACGCAGAAAGCTTTTGCTGCAAGACACGAACCCACCGTTTGATTGCGCTTCGTGCAAGGGCTCTTTGCACGCCGCTGATTTTGTTTACTTGCTCGGATTGCTCACTGCATGCATATCAGTGACGGCAATGCTACCTGTCATCATCAAGGTGGCAATCATATCCGAAAACAGTGTGGGACATGTTTTCGCCACTTTGGCTTGCAAAGAGCTATTTTGGCGCACAGATAAGCACTAGTTTAAGTTTAATTCCGTTTTGTTTTTGTTTCTGATGGGAAAGACATTCTTGGCCAAGGTCACCGCAATTTATGTGGCACTTCCTCTGGTTGCTGTTGCTGCACTGCTGCATTTTCCAGTGGCATGGCTGATCCAACGGCAATATCGTAGAACGCCATTTTCGGAGGCTTTGGATGAGTACCGGAAGAAGGTCGACTGCACGCCGTTCACGGAGCCTGATGCAGCCCATCCTCGCAACCAGGGCTTGCAGGTTCTGACTTTACGAGGTTTGTGGAAGCACTTTGAGAGTTTCTCTCTTCTCACCAGCAGCTTTTGTTGAGCTGCATTTGTCTTTGAATGGGTTTTTGTTCGAAAACGTTTGTTGATATGACATGGATCTGAACGGGCAGATGGAGTATGTCTATCCTCAAGCCTGAAAACGATTGTCAGACAAAATTCATGTTCCAACATGTCCAAGTCAGGTTTTATTCTGGAGCGCAATATGCACTTTGTGGTTGCCAACATGGTGACGCCTCTGACACAAAGCAAAGGAGTTTCCTTTGTAACTCTTTGGGGTGGCAGGCGGGTAGACTATTTTGTGTCGCTTGGCATTGTTTTGTGGGCAAAGTTTTGATTGAACCGGTTCTTCCAGCTTTTGTGCACCTTGTTTTGCCCAAGCCTTCCCAGGGTTTTTGGGTTAAGGTCCCATTCCTGGGGCACCAGCTTTCCGCACTTTGTGCAGTCCATCCAGTGCCATGCTCTGTCCAAAGAGGGCCCCACTTCTTGGGTCGATGCAGCATATTGGATTTGCTCGTTTGCATCTTGGAGGAGAACATGAGCCCATCACATTTTTTCATAGTTGCTTCTCAAACATGGCGGTGGAACATACGTGATGTTGTAGATGGACCTCTAGGCAGGCGAGAAGACTGTGTTGAGGTCCATGAAAAATGCAATCTTTTGACCAGGCGAACAACCAGTGGAACATTGGAGCCGACTTGGGAAATGATCCCATGGAGAGCGCCTTTGCGCGAACATTGACTGCGGGAATCAAAGGAGTTGCGATGGTCTTGGACCAGGAAGTGCAGCCTCTCACAAGTGACTCGACCAACATGTCACGAAGGGATTCAGCTGCAATGTACTTGTATGTACTTGTATGTACTTGTATGACTTGTATGTACTCGTATGTACTTGTCATTCTGGCGCTCTTTTCTGTTTCTTGGCATTTTCGCCCAAAAGACAGGGACTTCCGTGCTGAGGAGTTTGGTGTCTATTCGAATTTCTCCTGTCAAGCCGTGAGCACTTGGAGTTGGTTTTTGTCACCAACGCTGGAGTAATAGGTGATGCTGCTTGGCACGAGCAGGTCTGTCTCGAAGTAGCCAATCAATGCTCTTTTCCATCCATGAACCAAACAACACCTTTTCGGCTTTGCAAGTGCAAATGTTGTTGGCAAATTCTTGTCCCTGCTTGGGTGTGGTGAGGTTCTATTTATAAAGACCTATTTCAAGAACCCTTTTGAAAGCCGGCTGGTCAGGTGGTTCGACATGTGTCGAACGTGATGTAACTCCTTGCTTTGGTAAGTGAACGTTACGAAATAATGTGGTGTTAGCTATGCTTGACATATATGCACATGCAATGACATGCCAACATGCCCTTTGCTACAGGATGGCTGCAGCTCTTTTGACATTGCGTTGGAGGTGGGTAAGAAAATAAAGTCTCTGCAAGTCGCCACGTGTGGGGCATCTTCTGAGAAAGACAAGAAACTCGACGTCAACATACTTCAACCAAATCGGCACATATCGTTTCTGATGAAATTTCAGTCACTTTCCCTAAAAGCCTATTGGACGGAATTTTGAGGTCTTATAATAGCCTTATGAAACGTTAAAAGTGGCCACAAAAGGTACTTTTTAGTACTTGTGACGATTGGACTAAAAAGTACGGTAGGGATCACCGTAGAAAGTTCTTTTTTAGGCCTACTGAACTAAAACTTACGATGGCAATGCAAAGATCACCAGTGGGAGATTTCTCAAGCGTGAGTTCTAGTGAGTAGGACCCACAAGGTACGTTCAAAAATACCTGACAATTGTGCCTCAAAACCCATGAGGTATGTATTACAATCGTGAGAAAACGTGAGACATCCTGAGCAATCTTGAGCATCGTTTTTCCAAGATTGTTCAAGCTTGACAGCCGTTCAGCAAAGTGATTGATCAAAACACGCTCTAGTTGTCCTTTCATGACGCATTCGGCCGTGAACACTCGTTATTTCCATGACTTTCTTTGCCTTGAAATCATTTGGCATATATTTCCAAAATCCTTACTGTCCCACTCTGCAAGCGGCTGTTCTTTTTAGGGTCTTGGTCTTGGGACTTTCAGGGTTGTTTTGTTCCGATTTGCTTGGATATTGTGGATTAGGTGTAGCAACCCGATGGGTTCATGCTGGGAACATGTCAGGAAAGACATCTTCGATTACATCATCTCCGAGTTGGGAAGCCTTGAGCGAATGGATGATCAAATTCGAAAGCTCATGGCTCAGATGCTGATGCGAAATCTGGCCAACGTGGAAAAAGCAACTGGAAGTCTTGTCGATAGCCTGGGCCAGGGCAGCGCAACAGTCGTAAGCCTCAGTGACGAGAGTTTTAAATCACTTGTTGCTTCCGGAAGGCGTCAGATCTTTTCCATGTAGACAATTTTGTACATGCAGTGAGCACGCACAAGGCCGTGACTCGTCAGAGCTGACCCACAGCTATCAGCAAAAAAGGCTTGGCATTTCTTCGCCATTCGAAAAGTCGTCCAGAGATTTTTTCTTGCTGTGTCTTGTTGCCGATTCCTCAACTGTCACAACGGCTTGTAGAAACGTTTTGACGTAGTTTGAACCTGAGAAAGGTGGCATTGCACCTGAGAAATTCATTTTGGGATTTTGCCCCTCAGCTTTCTTTGGTTTCCATTCAATCATTTGACAGTTTCAACAATATGTTTCATGTATATAGTTTCTGTCATGTTTTGGCTACAACAAACTATCAGAATAACATTTGACTTTCTACAGTGACTTTGGCCATGATTGGTCTTTACATGTCTTTACTATTGGATCGGTGTTATTTTCTCTTTCCAGCATGATCTTGCTGAGTGACATTCGTGTGTTGCTTCTCCTGAGGATGATCCAGCTGGATTGTGTGCATTGGCTCGCCATCAGGCAGGGGACAACTGGATGGAAAGTCGGGTTTCGAATACCAAGATCCAATATTTGGAGGTAAGGGGATGACACTACAAGCAGGATATATTGGAGTTGGACTGTTCCTATTGAGAGATTTGAGAGGGTGTGTATCAGAAGCTATGCAATGAAAATTGACATGACTGAACCAGGCTTATACCCATGGACCATCATGGATCCGGGGGTTATCCCCAGTTTTGTTTGTTGCTATGTTGATTCACGTCATAATACCGTTCTCAAGTGTATTTCTCTATCCATGAGCTGAGTTGACCTTCGTTTTTCTGGCGGGTTAGATATTACCCTCGAACCCGATCAGTGGCATTTCTCGAAGCCAAAGTCAGGCGCCCAAGCTACGGCCGTTGCATTGCACCAAAGAGTGGCCAAAGACGCCACCCCCGCAGGATCGGCGATGTTGGGTCTTCTCTGTAATAACAACCATGGTAACATGGTGAGGGAGGGAAGAGACAATAAACTTGGAGTAACTTGTTCCGTGCAAAATGGTTCGGATTTTATGATGGGGTCATTAGGGCAGAATTATGCCAACTATGATTTGATCAAACAACAGGAACACGTTGGAGACACAACAAGACATGGTCACAATATGTCACCACGGAAGCGAGAATAAGCGCCTACAACAATAGTTGATGCTTGAAAACGGCAACCATCACACGAAGCTTTAACCCGCAAATGTTCAAAGCAGAATGGGATGTGTCTCGCAGAAATGGGATATCATCTCGGATAATATTGTAATTGATAATTGGATAGTTCAACAAACGGTATATTTCCTTTAGATGCAGTTTTCCGTAGTTCATTTTTTGCACATGTCGGAAACCAGAGGATGTCCATTGATTGCTCCTGAAAAGCAACTTGGAGCACTGCAAGAATGGAGCCGCAGGATGATGTTCTCATTGAACCTGACACAAAAAATATGGTGCATCCATTTTTTGGTTCCCACATAAAATGGGGTTCTGCAAAAGTATCTAAAGTGGAGTCATGGAGTCATCCACCTGGCGCGACAGGAGCTGCTCACAACAGCCGCTGCAGCCTTGGCCGGAGACTTTCGGTTGCAGAACGACTGGCCAATTGAGCGCGTTCTGAATACCTTCTGCTACCAGTGACAAAAAGATGAGGCGCCCTGCAGAGTGTCACGTCGCATTTGCGAAAGTGTGGTTTTGCATTGTTCCTACAGATGTTCGGGTGCAAGCGACCTTTCTATGTCAAGCTTCTTGATTCTCATCCGAGGAATCATGTTAATTCATGCCCTGTTTTCGGGTTTGTGGCCACACGCCGGGTACCGTATATAGTCTGAAGGCTTCTTTGGATCGAATGGAAGACTGCAGGCAAGAAGGACGAAACTCACTAAACTCACTTGTCTTTTCTGTGGATCAATTTTAATTGTGCTCTTAGTATGCTCTTGGTAAATTGCCGGTTAATTAATTTGCCAGAATCCCGGATCGCAACCACCATCCAGGATCCAGTGGCCCGCGAATGTTTTGACTAGTCGTAGCCCAACTTTTTCCTGAAAGTGCACTAGAACAGCAGCCGGACAGCGATGCCGAAGCGGGGTGCTGCAGTATTTCAATGTATTTCAGCAGGTGACTCGTCAAAAGAACATGCTCGCGGACACTGATGACAAAGATGTCCTTAGGCCCTCGGTAATCATCAAAGAACATCTCCACCATGATCCAATCCTAATCCTGATTTCCCTGCTGCCTCGCCGGGAACGCAAGCAGTATCCAGCTGGAATATCGCTGTGGTTTTACTTATTATAATGGGTGTGAGGGTGGTCCCGGGACTGCCTGAAGTGTCAGGAAGTTTCATTGGAAAGGGTCACCCTGCGCTTCGCCCATCGGGCTGTTGTGGTTGACGCATGTGCACGCCCTGCGTGGCTCAATGTTTTGAAGCCTCAACAGCCTAGTAGCGCCGCTCATGAACTTCTGGACAACTGTGTGATACGGTATCACATAGGCTCAATTTTTTCTTACATAACTTCCCCCCCATGGCCTCAATGTTGTGATATATTCAGCCACATCAGCACGGTCGCAGAGTCTCCAATAGGATGCAGCATGCATTGTGGCATTCTTGACCCACAAAAAGCGCCACGGTATGCCGCTTGAAGTGCCATGATATGCCGGGCCGCATCATGCAGTTGCTCTCCGCAACGTTTCTCTTGGTTTTTGCTTCTGCTGAGCTGCGCGTCTCGAAACGGAGCGCGTTTGGACAGCAGAGCACCTCGGCTGTGGTTTGAGGATGGTGTGTCGCTATACCAAGCAGCTCAAGCGCCAACCGCGAGGTTTGGCCTCGTTTCTTTTCGAAGATGTTTTTTGCTATACTCGTAACTTGCGGAGCTAACTAGCTAACCAAGGGATATTGTAGCAGCAAAGTCACCAGTTGGAACTCTTTATTTGTAATGTTTTTTTCACCTTTGACAGTGATGAAAGAGTGCGGTCGGATTTTTGACACTAAGGATACGTTTTCTGCTTGCTTTAAATTTAAACCACCCGACACATCTTAACAGGTTCGAACTGGTCGCCTCTTTTGTCTAAGGGTCCCCAAGTGGAACCATGTGGGTCACACGCACATGACACGCTCCATGCATATCCAGTATAGGCCCAGTGTCCATGCATCCCACCGCCGGTGCTGGTGATTTGTTGCGTTGCCAATGTCTACTTTGGGGTCTGTGCCAATCTTTGCCAGTGAAGTTTGCCATTAGCTGAAGTGGCAGCTCACAACTCCAATTCCCAGTATTCTATTGCCTTGTAGTTGAACACACTTCTTGGCCACGTGAGGCCCAAAAATATCTCAGCTTTCTGTTTGGACTTTTGGATTCCCTTTGCCGCAGTGCAAGGTAGCCACCCTGCGCCCCAAGCCGCAGATGTAGCGGGTGCCCGACATTTGCAGGTGGGGTTTGGAGTTAAAAGAATATCGATGTTCTTTGTTGTATTGTTGTTTTCTTCCGGATACATTCTTGAAATTTCCAAGACTCAAATATCACTGTCATGAGCGAGTTCCCTGCTCCCAGGACTGTGAAGTGATTGGCTGGGCGGAGCTTTGTGAACGGAAAAAACTGATGTCAGGGTCCTGCTTTCAACTTGAGTGGCTCGGTCACAGTGGACCTGAAGAATATTGAATGCGATGCTTACGGGTTGGTTGCAGGTTGGCTATATATAAGATATGTTCTAGATATTTTTAGTTGCGGGTTTACTGACTGAACGTCCCGGATGTTTTGTCTTGTTCCTGGCGAAGTTTATATACTGATACTGATCATCCTTTCTGGAATTCAGAGGTGTCAGTGGCGCTCCTTCGCCATTCTTTCGAAGCCTTCCAAAATTGAAACCCTCAAGCCGACTCATGCCCTGTAGAACCCCCCGTGAAAACTGAGCAAAGCGAGGCCCACCGCGGCAGCTCCACTCTGCGAGCTGCAAGGGCCCCATGGGGCACCTGCGCAGCTGCGGCCAGCGGCTGCGGGGATTTTGACCTTGACATCCGGGGAGCTACACATCACTGGGTGCCTTGGAGGAAATCTGCTTGGATGCGTTTGATAGTGAAGTGGGGAGGTTGGAAAACACTCAAGCTGTCTCCCGGACCTGTTGCTAGCCAGGCTTCGCTCTTGCGCATTAGAAAAGCATACAAAAGTATTTTTTTGGGTTCTTTGCACACTTGTAGGTTGACCCTCCACATGTTGGTTTCCAGAAACTTCGTGCAGAAATGGAGGACGGCTCCCAAGGCGAATTCAGATGACTTCTCTCCGCCTGGCAGCCAAGAACCTTGCCTGCACCAGAGGTTAAACACAGGGCCCTCAGAGGTGATATCCTTCAAGTTCTTATATATACGTACAGGAAGACATCTAGATTCTTGCCTTTTTTTCTTGGACTTCCTCAACATACGTTGGACCTTGGACAAACTTCAGCAGAACAAGATTCACTGAGGACACTGAACTTTGCAGATGCTCACGTGGAAGCGTGGCATGAAGGTCCATCCGATCCAAACTCTACCGCAACTGGTGGCGCCTTTTTCAGCGAGGGGTCATTCACTTTGACGAGATCCCATCTGACAGCTCCTTGGATATCATTTTGGATGCGTCGTGTAGATGTGATTCCAAGTGATTGGTGGACCACTGGCTGTATGGTTTGGGATGCTGAAGATACCCATGATCCAACATCCAGGTGAAAGGCACTGCAGCTATGAATGGTGGTGGCTTCTCAGCTCGGGGAGACCTGACCCTGGGCGGCATATTCAGGCCCAGATGTAGTGGGATCCAGTGGGGTCTGAATATGTGGGTCCAATGATTTCGATATATCCTTGGATTCGAGGAATTTGCTGAGGATTTCCGCTTCATCAGCATGTTGAAAATGGCCAGCTGAGATTTTTTGTTCGGCCACAGAATCTGATCTTATCAAACTTCAGTCTCTTCTAGGCTCCTAGACGGATCGAAGGCAACCTGTTGCGAAGATGTGTATAGACACGTCCAGCAGTGGTCCATAGTGCAGTGCAGAACCTGGAAGCCCTTAAGGGTGTCGCTGGCTAAGCAGCAACACAGAACATGTGTAAAATGAAAAGGGCAGGGATTGGAGAAGCCGGCGTGGCTACATATTGATCATGTTGTTATAAGCGTGGCGTTTTATGTTGTGCTGATGAAGTTTAAAGAAGGGGAGAGTAATTCTTACAAAACAGCAGCTCAGTGGGGTCAAGAACGCAGCTGGTGCTATATAAGACCCTTCGGATGTTCACAGTTTCAACCCAATGCCTCCTCATTTTTTTTCAGAACAGGGGACTGTGAGAGTGCGCTTTTTGCACTCCTCTTTACACATTCTCTGTTTTGACATATGCATTGACTGGCAAGAGAAAAACTTTTTCCATTATGACTGACTTTCCCCAAGGATTGTGTTCCGAGACTCTGAAGTCGTGATCGAAAACGTTGCAGCGATGTATGGTGCTGGCTTCCATGTCAAGGGAAATGTCTACATTTCTGTGGGACACTCAGTGCATTCGTAGCCAGTATGGTGGTGCGCAAGAAGTGCGAACTGTCTCAGTCATGATGTTTTCAATTTCACTTTGGGTGTCTTGCTGGCTCCGGTGCTATCTTGTTGAAAGACATGCTATTCCGAAGATTTTCCCCAACTGGCCAGGAGAATTCCATGATCCTCATCCAGAACGTCAGATGCAGCAAGAATGGTGGAGGTTTCTCAGCCCTAAAAAACTTGCAAGTGAGCAACAGCTCAGTCGTCAGCCTTCAGAACGTGATCACACAAAAACATGGAGGAGGTTTCATTGCCTTTGGGGAGGTTGAGATAGATGGGAATTCCACAATCAACATTTTCAATAGCCGCGCTGAATCAGGAGATGGGGGAGGTTTTGACGCTGAAAAGGGCTTGAAGCTGTTGACGAGCTCAAGACTCATAATTCGGAATGCGACAGCTGGAAACCATGGAGGAGGATTCCATGTCAAAGGCAGGACGTTGATCAGCCGTTCCACAGTCAGCATCGAAAAGGCAACAGCCCGGCAGTTTGGTGGAGGCTTCAACTCACTGGACGAGGTTGTCATTGATGAGATGTCAAGTGTCAGCATTTCCGATTCAAGATCTGCAGGAGCACGGGGTGGAGGCTTTAACACCGACCGACGCTTGCAGGTGACCAACAGCTCAAACGTCAGCCTTCAGAACGTGACCGCCCAAAAACATGGAGGAGGATTCAAGTGTCTTGCAGAGGTTGAGATAGCTGGGAATTCGACTGTCAACATTTCCAACGGCTGCGCTGAATCAAAAGACGGTGGAGGCTTTTATGCTGAAATAGGTTTGAGGATGTCCACTAGCTCAACCCTACTCATTCAAAATGTAACCGCTGGAAGACATGGAGGAGGTTTCTTTGCCATTGGAGAGGTTGAGATAGCTGGGAATTCCACAATCAAGATTTCCAACAGTCGCGCTGAATCAGGAGATGGAGGAGGTTTTGACACTGAAAAGGGCTTGAAGCTGTTGACAGGCTCAAGGCTCAACATTCGGAATGCGACAGCTGGAAACCACGGAGGAGGATTCCATGTCAAAGGCAGGACGTTGATCAGCCGTTCCACAGTCAGCATCGAAAAGGCAACAGCCCGGCAGTTTGGTGGAGGCTTCAACTCACTGGACGAGGTTGTCATTGATGAGATGTCAAGTGTCAGCATTTCCGATTCAAGATCTGCAGGAGCACAGGGTGGAGGCTTCAACACCGACCGACGCTTGCAGGTGACCAACAGCTCAGTCGTCAGCCTTCAGAACGTGACCGCGCAAAAATATGGAGGAGGATTCAAGTGTCTTGCAGAGGTTGAGATAGCTGGGAATTCGACTGTCAACATTTCCAACGGCTGCGCTGAATCAAAAGACGGTGGAGGCTTTTATGCTGAAATAGGTTTGAGGATGTCCACTGGCTCAACCCTACTCATTCAAAATGTAACCGCTGGAAGACATGGAGGAGGTTTCTTTGCCATTGGAGAGGTTGAGATAGCTGGGAATTCCACAATCAACATGTCCAACAGTCGCGCTGAATCAGGAGATGGAGGAGGTTTTGACACTGAAAAAGGCTTGAAGCTGTTGACGGGCTCAAGGCTCAACATTCGGAATGCGACAGCTGGAAACCATGGAGGAGGATTCCATGTCAAAGGCAGGACGTTGATCAGCCGTTCCACAGTCAGCATCGAAAAGGCAACAGCCCGGCAGTTTGGTGGAGGCTTCAACTCAGTGGACGAGGTTGTCATTGATGAGATGTCAAGTGTCAGCATTTCCGATTCAAGATCGGCAGAAGCACATGGTGGAGGCTTCAACACCGACCGACGCTTGCAGGTGACCAACAGCTCAGTCGTCAGCCTTCAGAACGTGACCGCGCAAAAATATGGAGGAGGATTCAAGTGTATTGCAGAGGTTGAGATAGCTGGGAATTCCACATTCAACATGTCCAACAGCTGCGCTGAATCAGAAGACGGTGGAGGGTTTTATGCTCAAATGGGTTTTAAGCTGTTGACCGGCTCAAGACTCTTCATTTGGAATGCGACAGCTGGAAACCGTGGAGGAGGATTCCATGTCAAAGGCAGGACGTTGATCAGCCGTTCCACAGTCAGCATCGAAAATGCAACAGCCCGGCAGTTTGGTGGAGGCTTCAACACACTGGACGAGGTTGTCATTGATGAGATGTCAAGTGTCAGCATTTCCAATTCAAGATCGGCAGAAGCACAGGGTGGAGGCTTCAACACCGACGGACGCTTGCAGGTGACCAACAGCTCAGTCGTCAGCCTTCAGAATGTGACCGCACAGAAACATGGAGGAGGATTCAAGTGTTCTGCAGAGGTTGAGATAGCTGGGAATTCCACAATCAACATTTCCAACAGTCGCGCTGAATCAGGAGATGGAGGAGGTTTTTATGCTGAAAAGGGCTTGAAGCTGTTGATGGGCTCAAGACTCATCATTCAAAATTCGGTGGCTGAAAGTTTTGGAGGAGGCTTCTATGCCAGAGATAGGGTTTTGATCAGCAGCTCTGCAGTTGGCATCCGAAGTGCCATGACCCAAGAGCTTCTTGGAGATTTTCTGGCATTTGACAATGGTGGCAGCTCATTCGTCAGCCTTCAGAATGTGATTGCCAGGGATAGTGGAGGAGGTTTCTTTGCCATTGGAGAGGTTGAGATAGCTGGGAATTCCACAATCAACATGTCCAACAGTCGCGCTGAATCAGGAGATGGAGGAGGTTTTGACACTGAAAAAGGCTTGAAGCTGTTGACAGGCTCAAGGCTCAACATTCGGAATGCGACAGCTGGAAACCACGGAGGAGGATTCCATGTCAAAGGCAGGACGTTGATCAGCCGTTCCACAGTCAGCATCGAAAAGGCAACAGCCCGGCAGTTTGGTGGAGGCTTCAACTCACTGGACGAGGTTGTCATTGATGAGATGTCAAGTGTCAGCATTTCCAATTCAGGATCTGCAGAAGCACAGGGTGGAGGCTTTAACACCGACCGACGCTTGCAGGTGACCAACAGCTCAGCCGTCAGCCTTCAGAACGTGACCGCACAAAAACATGGAGGAGGATTCAAGTGTCTTGCAGAGGCCGAGATAGCTGGGAATTCGACAGTCAACATTTCCAACAGCTGCGCTGAATCCAGAAACGGTGGGGGTTTTTATGTGGAAAGGGACTTGGAGATGTCCACTGGGTCAAGACTCATCATTCGGAATGCGACTGCTGGAAAACATGGAGGAGGATTTTTTGCCGAAGGCAGGACATTGATCAGCCATTCCACAGTTAGCATCCAAAATGCCATGGCCTGGCATTTTGGAGGAGGGTTCTTTGCAGGAGGCTTTGCATTTGTCAATGCATCCACTGTGACCTTCTCTAGTACCCATGCAGGGGCAGACGGTGGTGCTTTTTCTGTGGTTGGTTTGATTTTGAACAAAGGGTCCATGTCCACCAGCAACTCTACAGCACTGAGATTAGGCTCTGCAGGGCGTGTACATGGTCAAGTGCTTATTTCGTCTCAGTCCAACTTGGTGGTGAAACATGCTCAAGGTCTCCACAATTCCAGCGTGCTAGCAGCAAGCTGCCTCCGACTGCGTGATCGGTCGCAGGTTCTTTTTGAAGGTGTCGTCGGCGGCCATGGGGTTGAGCTACAAAATAGTGGATGCTCTGATGTTTGCTCAAACAGCACGTTCCATGTTGCAGCGGATTCAGCCCTCAACGCCAGTGGTCGCTTGAGTTCGGGTCTTCTATCCCTTGCAGCCTGCCCGCAGGAGGAGGTACGTTTGTCAGGCATCCACCTGCACTCCTGGTCCAGCACGTTGCTCAGCACCCGCCCAAGCTTTGTGGTAGTCGACCAAGTGAGTGTCGACTACGAGCCAGCGGTCAACAATTTGCAGGTCCTAGCTGCCAAGGACGCGCTGGAGAGCATCAGTGTTAGACGGTGTCATTGCATACATGCAAGCCGACGTCTGACGGCTTCTTCCCACACGTCAAGTCTGTGTCCTTGTGCAAGCACCGTGCAACCCCAGGTGTGTTTGTACTGGTAGAATTCAGTTTGGCTTGACGCAAAGCTTCTACTTTGTGTGTCAAAACATGTGAAAACTCTTTGTCTATTATATAATTAATACTTAAATTCCGTTTGGATTTGATCATCTCAAGCTCCAGCAGGAAGGCTTCAAGATCGACTCCTTGACCGTTTCCTGCCGGAACTGCGCCTGGGGCGTCACTTTCAACGCTGCAAAGGACGGAACGCTCAAAGCCGTGAGCTCTGAACATCTCCGATGCTCCCGGACAGTCACAGTGCCGCTTGGTCGCATCTGCCTCAACAAATTCAACAGACGGCTAGCAGTGTTGGGGCTCCTTCATGTTTCGAATTAGTGCAGATTCTGCCTCGATGTCTCCTTCTTTCGCTGATGCAGTTTTCCTGTGCATTATTGATCTATATTGCCGTGTCATGCCGTGTCATTCTCAGTGCGTTTTCAGCCTAATGCAGTTCCTGGAAACCACGTTGAGGTCAAAAGGCTTGACGCAACGATGCGAGTGTTCCAACTACCAGACTCTCAGCTCACTGGTTTTATTTTTTTCTTCATGTCAGCTTTCCCAGCAGTAGATTTTTGAAAGCCAAATCAGCGAGCAGATCGAGCCACAAGTAAGCATAAGTAAGCATTCTCTTGGAGCGTTTAGAAGACATCCCGTTTCCTGAACAATATTAAAGTTTCAAGCTTCTGGATGCAGCTGCAAGATGGAAGGATTGCAACCGAGCGCTTCCGCGATGTCGATATGGTGCCGCTGGAAAGCACTTTCGAGACGTGCATGTTCTGCAACTCTTCTTTCAATGGATCAATTGACCATTGTGCCATATGCAACACGTTTACTGTTCATGACTTTTTGCGGTGCTCTATTCGTTTGTTTCTCTTTAACCCTGGCCACCCACTGAGCAGTAGCTGAGGCAAGCCCCACTTCCACTTTCAGAATGGCGATTGTCCGAAATGTGGAATCTTCAATGCTTGGTCTGATGGGAACGAGGACGTTTGCCATGTTCTGCCACGCAAGAAGACGGAGCTGATCACACTCTTGACAGGTGGAGCCGTCGTGGTCATTTTGACCTTCCTTGCGTTCGAGGTTTTGCACGCTCCTTTGATGATCCTTGATGCGAAGTCAGATTTGGCAGATCCAACACAAACTGAAAGCAAGAGAACTTTCAAGCTTGCAGTTCAAGGTCCTCTTGTTGATCTCCATAAAAACCTGTCTCGATTGGTGCACCAGCGGGTGCGTTATCGGGCAAGGGGAACAGGATTAATATGGCTAGACTATGATCGGAAGAAGTCCAATGCAATCAAAGTGCGCAATATTGCACGCAGAAAGCTTTTGCTTCAAGACACAAATCCCCCGTTTGATTGCGCTACGTGCAAGGGCTCTTTGCATGCCGTCGATTTTGTTTACCTGCTCGGTTTGCTCACTGCTTGCATATCAGTGACAGCGATGCTACCTGTCATCATGAAAGTAGCAATCATATCCGGCAACGGTGTGGGGCATGTTTTCGCCGCTTTGGCTTGCAAAGAGTTGTCCTCGTGCACAGTTAAATGTTGTGTTTTACTTTGCAAGGTTACGGTTAAGTACTGTCTTGTGTTTTGCTTGGGAGAAACATGTTTGCAAAGGTTACTGCACTTTATGTGACCCTTCCTTTGGTTGCTGCTGCTGCACTTCTGCATTTTCCGGTGGCGTGGCTGATCCAGCGGCTATATCGCAGAACGTCATTTTCGGAAGCTTTGGATGAGTACTGGAAACAAATCCACTGCAAACCATTCATGGGACCTGATGCAGCCCATCCTCGCAACCAGGGCTTGCAGGTTCTGACTTTGCGCGACTTGTGGAAGCATTTCGAGGGCATCTCTGTTCTGACCAGCACAGGTTTTGTTGAGCCACAATTCGTGGCAGAAAGGGTTCTGGTTTGAAAACGTTTGCTGACATGTTTTGTTTTGCAGAACGTGCGAATACGAATCTGAATGGAAAAGGAAGTATTACTTCGGAAGTATGTGTCTGTTCCTTGAAGTCTGCGCAAGATTGTAAGGCAATTTTATGGTCCAACGTGTCCAAGTCAGGCTTTATTCTGGAGCGCAATATGCACTTTGTGGTTGCCAACATAGTAACGCCCCTGACTCAAAGCAAAGGAGTTTCCTTTGTAGCCCTTTGGGGTGGCAGGCGGGTGGACTATTTTGTGTCACTTGGCATTGTTTTCTGGGCAAAGTTTTGATTGAAGCGTTTCTTCCAGCTTTTATGCACCTTGTTTTGCCCAAGCATTGCCAGGGTTTTTGGGTTAAGGTCCCATTCCTGGGGCACCAGCTTTCCGCACTTCGTGCATTCCATCCAGTGCCATGCTCTGTCCAAAGAAGGCCCCACTTCTTGGATCGATGCAGCATATTGGATCTGTTCGTTTGCAACTTAGAGGAGAAGCCCATCAGTGTTTAACGATGTTTCATGAGTTTCATGTTCGTTTTGCAAACATGGCAGTGGAACATGCGTGACGTCGTAGGTAGATGGACCTCCATGCGGAAGATCTTTTCGAAATTTTGTATTCTTTTGTGGCAAAGCATGGGATGTTCCGTTCTCCTTTTCGTGCAAGACAGGCTGTAAAACTGGGTTTAGATCTGTCTGTGAAAGATGGGCTTCCTTGTTCGAGTTGCCCAGGCGAACAACCAGTGGAACATCGGAGCCGAGCTCGGAAGTGACCCCATGGAGAGCGCCTTTGCGCGAACTTTGACTGCGGGAATCAAAGGAGTTGCGATGGTCTTGGACCAGGAAGTGCAGCCTCTCACAAGTGACTCGACCAAATGTTGGGCATGCCAAGAAGTGCAGGGATTCAGCTGTCATGTGCTTGTCATTATCACGCTCCTTTTCTGCTCCTTCGCACTTTTGCACAGACTCTTTATTTGCCCAAAGAGATGGGGACTTCCGTGCTCAGGAGTTTGGTGTCTGTTCGAATTTCTGCTGTCCAGCCGTGAGAACTTGGAGCTGGTGTTCGTCACCAACGCTGGCGTGATAGGTGATGCTGCTTGGCGCAAGCAGGTTTGTCTCAAAGTGTGTGTGGATCCCGGCAACCACTGTTGTTTCTATGACACAGCGTCCTTTAGTGCTCAGTGCGCATGTTGTGGGGAAGACGCCGCCAGTTGCTTTTCGCCAAGTTTGTGAGGGGCTTGATTAGGCAAAATCGCTCCAGTTTGCTCCTTTTTTGCCAACCTGACTCTCGCAAGGTTCTCCTCAAAGAGGCTTAGGGCTAGAAAACTTTGAAGACCGGTCGGTCAGGTTCGACATGTGCCGAACATGATGCAACGCTTTCCTTTGGTAAGTGAAGGTGACATAATTAATGTTGTGTTGGCTATCCTGAGTCTCCTAAATGAGTAAATCTAGTTTGACCAAAAACTACGTTTTAGGTTGAACATTTTGCGTTTTTCTTCAAACTTATATACCCAAGGCTTCCTCGACCACGTTTAACTTGGTCCTTGGTAACGACCAGGCTTAACTTGGTCTTTGGAAGATGCCCCTGGATGTGGCTATAGATAGCCATACAATGTAATGCCAGATAATGCCATATATACCTCAAGCTTCCATTGCATGGAAAATTCTAGGCGTTTAAGGTAATGAGGCGTTTCATAGAAAAACGCAGCGATTTGAAGTCATAAAATGAAAACAAGGCGATCTTTGGAGAAACAGGTTGTGGGCATCATGATTGCCCCATCTGGAAACCATCAATCCAAAATAGCGGTTCAGTCCTGGGTTGCAAGCCCTGCTGCTTAATTGGTAAACCCAAACAGACAGAATGGGCATGAGAGCGATTGAACTCATTGTCCTTCAAACATGGTCAAAAATGCGTCCTTTGCAAAACGACCCAAATTACCCTAAATGACCAGAAATCAGGATTTGCGCGCGTTTGACAGTTTTTGCGCGCGTTTTGCGGGTAATTTGGGTCACAGGATTTTGCTAAACACATGCTCTCAATCCCACATTGCCAAAATGTGTCAAAACTGATGGTCCATGCATGCACTATGCACACAAACATATCAAATAAAACAGGTCCTCCTAGAAAGCACATAGGTGCAGCGGTATGGAAAGGGAAAGTGAACAGAAATGGCTGAGGTGTGGGTGAAACACTGTGAATTACATATTTCATATTCAGTACCTCTTACATCATCTTAGAACATGATTTTCAGGCATTTGAGTCGTTTTTTGGGTTCAATCCAAAAAACAGTAATTTTGATCATAAACCATAAATCACTGGATTTTTTTGCATCGGAGGAGTTCCGAGGTATATATATATATATATATATATATATTTATATAGACGTTGTCGGCAGGGGCGCGTCTGCCCCACCGTGCCACAAGTTGAGATGCAATGGCCCAACCTGGATCTTCAAACTCCAAGATATTTTTGGGACTTGTGTGCTGTACGTTTTTTTTGGGGGGCGTTTTCCCAGAAAGTGAGCGATCATTTTTGAGATAAGCGTTCCTCAATGCCATATCACAATCAACCACCTATGCTTGACGGATGAATGGTGCTAATTTGTTATGGCAGCTGCCCGTATCGCTTAATTTGAATTGGAAAATATGACAACTTCAAAACAAGGTGGGCCAGAGAACCCAAAAGCAAGACGGCACGCAGCACGCGCCCTTTTTAAACAATCTTGTGGCGTGCTGCACGAAATCGACCTAAGATTTTTACTGAAACATCGTGCGCACTGATGGTATCAGGGGCCACAATTCACCACAGCATGCTGTGTCAGCTACATCTACATTCATTCTTCTATAGTCGCTTTTTCTGCTAATGTAATTAACTCTATCCCATCTTTCTAGTCTCTATTTATTCCTGGGCTCTCGTTTAGTTTGCTTCGCCGCAGAGGGAGCGAGGACGAAGCGTGGACGGACAGAACACCGTGCGAAATGAAAACTAAACAAACGACGGAGGGAGTTGACCAAAAGCGCATGAAAACGAATATATGAAGATGACAGATGGTGAATGATCATGAAAAATGAGACATGATGAAAGATGGGTAAAGACTTCTCTGCACAAAAGCTTCTACGCCATACTATGCGTAAAAGCTACTGTGTGTAAACACGTTTGCGCGTACAAGTTTCTTTGTGTAAAGGTTCCTCTGTGTAAAGGTTTTTTTTGTGGAAAAACTTCTGTGTGTAAAAGCTTCTGTGTCTAAAAGTTTCTGTGTGTAAAAGTTTCTTTGCGTAAAAGCTTCTCACTGTGTGTAACAGCTTCTGTGGGTAAAAACTTCTCTGTGTAAAGGTTTTTTGTGTAAAAACTTCTGTGTAAAAGCTTCTGTGTAAAACGTCCTTTGTGTGTACAAGTTTCTGTTTGTGAAAGTTTCTTTGCATACAAGCTTCTGTGTGTAAAGGCTCCTCTGTGTTAAGTTTTTTGTATGTATATAAAAGCTTCTGTGTGTAAAAGTTTCTCTGTGTAAAAGACTTCTTTGTGTCAAAGTCTCTAAGTGTACAAGCTTCTTTGTGCAAAAGTTCCTCTGTGTAAAAGCTCCTCTGTGAAAAAACTGCTCTGTGTAAAAGGCTTCCCTGTGTCAAAGCCTCTGTGTGTGCAAGCTTCTCTGTGTCAAGACTTCTTTGTGTAGAGATTTCTCTGTGTCAAAACTACTCTCTGTAAAAGCTTCTGTTTGTAAAAGCTTCCCTGCGTAAACGCCTCCGTGTGTAAAGACTCCTCCGTGTAAACCCGTTTGTGCGCAAAAGCTCCTCTGTGTAAAGGCTTTTATTTGTAAAAGCTTTTGTGTATAAAAGCTTCTGTGTGTAAAAGTTTCTGTGTGTAAAAGCTTCTGTGTGTAAAAAATCTGTGTGTAAAAGTTTCTGTGTACAGAAGCTCCCCTGTGTGTGCAAGCTTCACTGCGTAAGGAGTGCGCTCTATGTAAAATGTTCCGTGCGCCGTAAATTTGCCTGTTTGTAAAACCTTCTGTTTGTGAACGCGTCTGTGTGTACAAGATTCCGTGTGCAAAACCTCCTCTGTGTAAAGCCTTCTCTGTGTAAACGCGTCTGTGCGTAAAAGCTGTGTGCGTAAAAGCTTCTCTGTGTAAGACTTCTCGGTGTAAAAGCTACCCTGTGCAAAAGGTCCTGTGCGTAAAAGGCTTCTGTGTGCAAAAGCTCCTCTGTGTAAAGGCTCCTCTGCGTAAACGCGTCTGTGCGTAAAAGCTCCTCTGTGTAAGACTTCGCGGTGTAAAAACCTTCTGTGTGTGAAAGCTTCTGTGTGTAAAAGCTTTCCTGTGCAAAAGCTTCTGTGTGTAAAAGCTGCTCTGTGTAAAAGTTTTTGTGCGCCGTAAGAGCCTCTACTTGTAAAACCTTCGTGTGTCAAGACTTTTCTGTTTAAAAGGCTTCTCTGTGTAAAGACTTCTCTGTGTAAAAGCTACTCTGTGCAAAAAAGCTTCTGTTCGTAAAGGCTTCTGTGTGTAAACGCGTCCTTGTGTCAAGACTTCTCTGTGTAAACGCGTTTGTGTGTCAAAGTTTCTGTGTAAAGGCTTTTTTGTGTAAAAACTTCTGCGTGAAAAAGCTTCTGTGTGTAAGAGCTTCTCTATGTAAAGGCTTTCCCGTGCAGAAGCAACCCTTCTCAGGAAATCAGCACCCGGACCTCCTAACGTGTCTGACTCATGCATCTTTGCAGAGCCTCTTCAAATGTCCCACGCCTGCCAACGTTTTTGAAACTGCTACAAAACCCTCACGTTTTGACTCACTTTTGGGAAGGTGCTTGCCACCCAAAGCCACTTCCTAACTTCAAAAGTGTTTTGAGACCGCCGGTTTTTTACACTCGAAATGTGCTTTGCGCCACAACAGCGTGCACTTTTTCAACGTCTCAACTTCCAAAAGTGGTCTGAGACCGTCAGATTTTTTGCTTCCAAATGTGCTTCACGCCACAGGGGTGTGCAATTTTCAACATCTCAACTTCCAAAAGTGCTCCGAGGTTGAGGTGTTTTTAGCATTTTGACTTGGACATGTGCTCCGCGGCACAATGGAGTGCAATTTTTCATCTCTCATCTGGCCACTCGGCTCCGCATCCGCCGCTTTAGCGAGCCTACTTGCCGACCCCCCGGAGCCACAAATCATTGGAAAAAAACATAGTGTTTCGCGACTTTTCTACCTTTACGCGCACCTGCCTTCTTTCTTCTGACTCTTTCTCTTCTCTGACTCTTCCCGCCTCTGCTTCTCCCCATACCGTCGGAAGTTTGACTTTTAAGCTTCCTTTGATGATGCATTTGTTGTTTGTTTGCTTTTATTTGCTTAACAATTTGAACGGTGTGTCCTGTTGGCATTGTTAAATTATAACGTTGATTTGCATGTTTTATTCAGGTTTGATTGTGGTGATGGTTGTGTTTTTGTGAAATTTCCTTTAAAATCCTCTACCACTATTGCAAAACCGTCCTGCCCCCTCCCCCAAATAATAAAGACTTGGAGGAGTTCTTAGTATTAGGGGGTATTTAGATGTATTTAGTATTAGGTTGCGAATTTTTCCCTTAATATTACATTAAAAACCCTATGTTAAAAAATAATTCGTTTCTATTTCAAAATCGATTAGATTCCCGTTTAAAATTTAATGACAGTAAAATATTGCCCAAAATTGGATTTCGAAGTTTTCCCCTAGTATTGAGTTAAAAACCCTAATATAAAAACGGTTTTTTCTATTTCAAAATCGTTAGATTCTGTTTTAAAATTTAATTAAGATATTGCCAAAAGTTGGATTTCGATTCTTTCCCCTAATATTACATTAAGCGCCTTAATACAAAATATGATTTGTTTCTATACCTTAAAAGATGGACCCTTAAAAAAACCGGGCCGATTAGTCGCTATTGTCAGGGGGCGAAACCCTGAAATGGTACCTTCATGTTTAATTTGTTTTCGAAAGGGGACCAATTAAAAATCAAACTGGTCTGTCTGAAATTTCCCAAAATTTAACGCGGACCCTGGTTTTTGGTATTTGGGGTACTTTTAGTAAAAGGAGGTGGGGATTATTGAACATGTTTTTTATTTGAGTTGCTGTTTCTTTCGGGACCTGTGTATGTTACTTGAGTTTTTTGTACTTGGGCATGTCAGTTGCGTGTTTGCTTGTGTATCTTGCATTTGGTTTTCCATTCCTTGTGAGGTGTTTGTTTTGTGTTTACGTGAGTTTGTTCTTTGATGTTTTTGCTTGTGACAATTGTTTTATTGAGATATGTTTCTGTTACTTGTGAGATGTTTCTGTGTGTCATTGTTCTTACTTGAGGATGTCCAAGTGTAAGTTCCAGACTGTGGATAGGTTTGCATGGTGTAGAATTTCAATTTCCAAAGTTTAGTAATTCATGTAATTCAAGTAATTTTTGTAATTTTTTCAAGTAACTCATGTGTGACTCAGATTGTTGTTTTGTAGTTGGTCGCCATTTTGGCCTTGTGGGCATTGAAGCCGCTGTAGTATAGACCAACTTGGAGAAGGTCTTTGGTTTCCTTTTAAAATTGGAGCATGGTTTCACTAGATGCGGTGGTGGATGCCTCAGATTGAGTGCATTTTTACCTGAGAAATTGGATGTGTGGCTAGAAACACGTGTTGTAACTTGGTTTGTTATTCTTCAAGGTGCATGTCTTTATTTTAGCGTGTTTGTATTACTTGTGCATTTTTCTTGTGTTTCATTTTGTTAGATGATGTAACCTTGCTGTTATTTTTGTTTTTCATTAAAAAACACACATCTTCACTGATTTCCTTAGGCACTGTTTACGCATTTTTTTCAAAAATGTATACATTTGTTCAAAGTGCATGCGCTTTTTGAAAAAGTGTGTGCGTTTTTTTTTTAATGCCAAAAACACAATAAAACACATGCGTAAAAAAATTAACCAAAAATCATCAACAAATAACAAAGAACAACATCAAAACCAACCAAATCCAGTGTATTTTCATTTGATGAATGACAAATAGCACAGAAACCTCAAAACTTAATAAATATGGGTTTACTGTTTTTTTTCAAGGAGATGAGCGAAGTACCTTCCATGTTCAATAGAATACAAGTAGCACAAGTAACACAATTGCTCTGGCAAATCCTCAAGTAATAAAAAGTATACAATCTGCAAAGGCTTTCTTTTCTCTCAAGTACACATGTAGAAAAAAAAACAATATCTCCAATTCTTTTAAAAAAGACATGTTTTGCTTATTGTGCCACACCTGACGTTTTGCTTATTGTGCAACACCTGAACGGGTACAAGAAACAAAAACACAATGTCCATTGTTTTGGTGGAAAATCACCGAAATGGTGTTTCTGCTTATTGTACCGCACCTGGCCCGATACTACGTATTTTTACACGAACACCTATTCCATATATTTTTTGGGGGGACATCACTGAAATGGTGTTTTTGCTTATTGTACCAGACTCGACCCGGTACAATAAACAAAAGCACCATTTCAATATGTAATCAGCCAGGTTCTCAAGTAACACTCAAGTAAGACATGTTCCACAAGTAATCAGCCTGGTCCTCAATACACTAGATGGGGACGGCAAAAATAAGCATTGGTGATTTTACTTGATGTCCTTTACTTGGGTCCTTTTGCCTAATCCCTTATACTTGAGCATTGTCTTGAAATCCTTTTGTTCAAACTTTTTCCAAGAGTACAAGGTACTTGGGCATGGTCAGCCACTTTCTTGCATGAGCATTTTATTTAATTACTCCCATAGTTTGTGCTCAAAAAAATCATAAATCGATTTGTTAAATTTCAAAATGGATACTCTACAGGGCAGTTGCTAATATTTTTGATTTAGGGTATGCTTGATACATGGACATTCCAAGAGATGCCACGGTGCTCTTCACTGTAGGATGGCTGCAGTTCCTTTGACATTGCGCTGGAGGTGGGTAAGAAGATCAAGTCTCTGCAAGTTGTCACGTGTGGGGCATCCTCTGAGAAAGACAAGAAACCCCATTTTGGCTGAATCCGCACCTTTTTTCTGATTTGTTTTTCAGTAACCTTTTTTTTGTTCGGACCTTGGACTGCGTAGGTTCATGGGACCATGTCAGGAAAGACATCTTCGATTACATCATCTCCGAGTTGGGAAGCCTTGAGCGAATGGATGAGCAAATCCGAGCACTGATGGCTGAAATGTTGATGCGAAATTTGGCCAACGTGGAAAAAGCAACTGGAAGTCTTGTGGACAGCCTGGGCCGAGGCAGCGCAACAGTCGTAAGCCTCAATGACAAGAGTTTTAAGTCACTTGTTGCTTCCGGAAAGCGTCAGATCTTTTCCATGTAGACAATTTTGTACATGCTGTGAGCACGCACAAGGCCGTGACTCGTCTGACCGAGCTGACCCACAGCTATCAGCGAAAAAGGTTTGGCATTTCTTTGCCGTTTGAAAAGTCGACCCTCCACTGCCGAGGAAAACATGGTCGTTATATAAAGATAGGTCAAACAAACAAAAAAATGATTCGCTTTGTTCCAAACATGTATGTTTCTGGGAAAATCTCAGCACTACGGCCGGGTACACAAACCGTGATGATTTTTGGAACAACAAAAAAAACTGAAAACTACCTAAAACAAGGAGATTTCAGGATTTGCGTTTTTTTGCGTTTTTTTTTTGCGGGTTTTATCCCTATAGTCGATTGATGCGCTGCAAACATGTTTTGGCCTTTGTCTCACCAAGCCCAAAAACATGGAATCAAAGTCCTAAAATCGAAGACCAAAGTAGTATCTATAGGTGTTTTGGGTAAAATCAGTCGATATAGGTCAAATTCCGAAAACACCTATATTTTTCTAGGTTTTATTACTTGCTGCGTTTTGTTGCCATTGACGTAGCTTGAACCTATCTTGAATCTGAGGAAGGCGAAATTGCACCCGAGACATCCATTTAATTTGGGATTTTGCCCCTCACCATTGGACATGTCTTCAACTTGGCTATCGACTCTGCCTTTGCCTTTTTCTTTGCAAATTTGCGCAAACTGGCAGAACTCTGTGGGCGAGCAACTATGGCGTTCCATGATATTCCATGATGTTCCATGATGTTCCATGTATTTCCAGCGATTTGATCACATTAAATAAAATTACTGTGACTTCAGCCCTGGAATTAATTTTAGTCAATTTCCACCATTCCCAGTTTTCTTTGGCTTCCATTTGACGGTTTCATACTTCCTTTCATGTGTTTGCCACAAAACAGTCAGAATCACATTCTTTCTACATTTTCTACTTCCAAGGAAGTGCATGTTGAGTACTTTGTGCTACCAGTGACAAAATAGATTAGGCGCCCTGCGCAGTGCAAGGTCGTACTTGCGAAAGTGTGATTTGTTGAGGCGCACGCGGCCTCTGCACGTCAAGTTTCTTGATTCTCGTCCAATGCGTCATGTTATTAGGACCACGCCGAGTATCATATAGCTGTGGTCTGAAGTATGGATTTCATGAATCATGTTGTGTTTGTATGTGTTTGTTGAATGGGCTGATTCTATCGTTTTGAGATCAAGACTGGCAGCAAGAATTACGAACTGACTCAGAAATGTCTTGTTTTGGTCCAATTCAACTGTGCTTCTGGTTCATTATACACCTCGCCAAAATCACTGGTCACAACCACCATTGGACCATCCAGCCAGTCGCTTCTGAGCAAATGCCTTCAAGATCTGAAGTATTGATTACATTTCAATTACCATTGTCTTTCAAACGTGCAGACAGCGCAAGACAACAGCAGCCGACGCTGCGATGCAGAAGCGGTGGTGCAGTATTTGAGCAGGTGACTCGTCAATCAAAAGTTCGTTCTGGCACTGCTGGCAAACAATTGCACTTGGTAATCACCAAAGAAGATCCATCACCATCCAACCCTCGTCCTCATTTTCTCCTGCTGCATCAGGAACGCCAGCAGGGGTTCCCGGGAAGTCTGCCTGAAGTTTCATTTTCGTAAGGTCACCCTGCATTTCCCCCATGTTCCAACAGCTGTTGTGGTTGATAGGTGGATAGCTTTAGGATGTCCCTGGCCTGAAGGTATACACCAGCTGAATCAGACCCATGGGCACGACATGGTCCATGACAGAATCCTCAATCGGACGCAGCATTCAAAACACATGGTGAGCACAACACCTGCAATGCACTTGCTAAAGTAATGGTGCTTGATGCTATCCCTTACCTGAAGAAACACCACGATATGATTCACATTGACGCGCCATGAGCGGCATGATGCAATCGCTCTTCGCAGCGTTTCTTTTCGTTTTTGCCTCTGCTGAGCTGCGCGTCTCAAAGCGGAGCACCTTCGCTGGACAGCAGAGCACCGCTTCGCTTTCGGGGCTTGGTGGTGGTCCAAGCGAGTTCAAGCACCCAGGCTTGGCCAGCTTGTCAAGCAAGTATGGTCATGAATTGTCTGACTATACAACGGATGTTGATGTATTGCGTCCCTTGCTAGTGAACTGTATCTTCCGCTGGTAATCAAGCGAAGTGGCAACTCGCGAAGTTGCTAGGTGAACGGGCTTGGTGCTGCCTGATGGGAACAAATCTTGTCTTGTCAGTAATTTTCTGATTGGGCTGCTGCAAGGTAGCCACTTTGTGTCCCAACCGGCAGATGGAACGGGTGCCAGACATCTGCAGGTGGGCTTTGGGGTTCACAATTCAATGTTCGCCGCAGAAAATCGATGTTTCTCCCGTTCTGTGTGATCTTTCCAGTTCGGATCCTGGACTTTCCAGGACTCAAACTCACACTTCGGGGTTTGTCATGATCTTTCTGGGTCTATTCAAGGGGATCGGCGACACACGGCAGAGTTTGTGCAGGACTGTGAAGTGATTGGCTGGGCGGAGCTTTGCGAACGGAGAAAGTTGACGGCGGGGTCGTGCTTTCAACTTGAGTGGCTCGGTCACGTGTGGTTTGAAGAACGCCACGCTGGCGGGTTGCTGCCAGCTTGCCAGAAGAAGTCATTTTTAGGCCAGGGTCGTTTCCACGTTTACAGGGACTCCGGCAATGAACATTAGAGAACATTGGATCGGATATGTTGTGTTTCATGGTCTTCTCCTGACCTTTCTTAAATGACCCTTAGAAACCTTTCAAAATTGAAACCTTCAAGCCTTGCAGAAACCCTGGAGACATCCGTGAAACTACATGCGACTGCGAGCAGACCCAAGGCCCACCGCGGAAGCTCCACTCTGCGAGCTGCAGGGGCCCCACGGGGCACCCGTGCGGCTGCGCCCGGCGACAGCGGAGATTCTGACCTTGACATCCGGGGAGCTACGCATCACCGGGTGCCTTGGAGGAATACAGTTGGGTCGCCAACAGTCCAGCTTTGGACGACCAGCATGTAGGTTGCAATCTTTCAAGGTCCTAGACCTGTTGGGGCTGTATGGCGTCTAGAATAAGTGCTTGGAAGGCTCCGCTCTTCTTTATAGCATGGGCATCTTTCTGGGTTCTGTTGGAAACCCACACTAGCACAGCTGAGGCAAATTCACATGTCTTCGCTACGCCTGGCAGCCAAGAACCCTGCCTGCACCGGCGGGCTGAACACAACACGTTTCTACAGTATTTGCAAACGTTTGCGATGCAAAGGGGGGGGTGTTGAGAGTTCAGAGCTCCATTTGAAACTACGAACCGAACTGAGGACTGTGAATTTTGCCGATGCTCATGTGGAAGCGTGGCATGAAGCTCCAGAAGATCCAAACTCTAACTCTAACGTATCTGGTGGCGCCTTTTTCAGTGAGGGGTCATTCACTTTGACCAGGTCCCGCCTGACAGCTACTTGGATTGTTTTCAAATTCAGGATTTTGTCTATAGCTCTTGTGTCTGACATGAAGTTTTGAAACTGCACAAATGCCCGTGGATAATTTTGGAGTAAGCTGTCGAACACTGGCTGTGAAGCCGAAGTCGGGATGCTGCAGATACCCATACGATCCAACATCCAACGAAGGTGAGAGGTGCTGGAGCTATTACGATGCATGGTGGTGGCTTTGCAGCTGAGGGAGACTTGACCCTGAGTGGCAATCAGCACAGCGCATCGGAGGGCTGTGGGATTCAGTGGAGCATGGTAGTTTATTATTATTTGTAATATGTGTCACTTCTTAACCTTTTAATAATATATATATATGTGAGTCGCAGTGAAACATGGATGTCAAACACTGCTGTGGGGAAGCGGCAGAGAAAACAAATGGCGAGCGATGGCAACTCTTGCAATTCCCAGGCCCCACTTCCCAGTTGGAAAGGACCCAGAAAGGGTTGGAATGAGTTATATATAATCCAACTCACATGCGGCAATTTGCTGAGGGGTCCCATATGATCAACAAGGTGAGAATGTGCGTGTGCCAGCTATATGCATGTTGAAGCGGCAGCGGTATTTGATCAAGTACGTTGAACTGTTTTTCATTGTGTTTCAGTGAATGAAGATAATCGTTTGGAAACATGTTCTGGTTTTTGCAACTTTATTTTCTTATGGTATGAATTCTAAAACCAAAAACAAAATGTGTGCAAGATGTGGGAACGCCCTGAACTGGCCCATGGTGTGGACTAGGGGCCCTTTTCCTTAAGGACTGTGCCTCCATAAGAACAAACGAACAGGTCCAGGATATTGCAGAAGGTGAAGTGTTGTCATTTGTCGTCCACATGAAATGTGGAAACGGCAGATTATATTCTGTTCACAAAGAGAATGAGAGTAGATTCAAGTGACAAGGACACAGTGGAAAGGAATGTGATTGTCAGTGATTTCGCTAAGACAGTAAGATTGACGTTTTTGGAAAAGATCTAAGAGATACAGAAAAGCTGTTCATGACTCTTCTGCTGTCCATGTTTCAATCCTTTGCTGACATGCTGTCCCCCAGGAATGTGCGCCAAGACTCTAAAGTTGTGATCGAAAACGTTTCAGCGATGTCTGGTGCTGGCTTCCATGTCAAGGGCAATGTCTACATTTCTGTGGGGCACTCAGTGCATTCCCTGCCATACTGGGGAGTGTGGAGGTGTGAAAATGGATGGGGCCAGTCTCAGCCATGTCGTGTTCAATTCGTATTTGGTGTTCTAATTCGACAATCAAGGGCATCTTTGTTCCCCAATTGGTCCTTGTGCCCTTCTTGAATGGGCAAGGAGAACTCAACAGTCCTCATCCGGAACGCCAGATGCAGCAAGAATGGTGGTGGCTTCTCAGCCCTGAGAGCCATGCAGGTGACCAACAGCTCAGTCGTCAGCCTTCAGAATGTGACTGCTCGAAACCATGGAGGAGGTTTCCTTGCCATTGGCGAGGTTGAGATAGCTGGGAATTCGACGGTCAAGATTTCCAACAGCCGCGCTGGATCAGGAAATGGGGGAGGTTTTGACAGTGAAAAGGGCTTGAAAATGTCCACTGGCTCAAGACTCATCATTAGCAATGTGATAGCTGGAAAGTTTGGAGGAGGATTCTATGCCAAAGGCAGGATCGTGATCAGCAGCTCCACAGTTAGCATCCAATATGCCACCTCTCAGCAATATGGTGGAGGTTTTTTTGCTGGGAACGAAGCTGTCATTGACGGGATGTCAAATGTTAGCGTTTCAATGTCAAGATCGGGAGAGCAGGGTGGGGGCTTCCAAACTGGACGCTTACTCGTGACCAACAGCTCAACTGTCAGCCTTCAGAATTTGACCGCTGGAAGCCTTGGAGGAGGTTTCATTGCCTTTGGAGAGGTCGAGATCATCGGGAACTCCACGGTCAACATTTCCAACAGCCGCGCTGAATCAGGAGACGGGGGAGGCTTTCGCACTGAATCGGGCTTGAAAATGTCCAACGGCTCAAGACTCGTCATTCGGAATGCCACAGCTGGAAGGCATGGAGGAGGATGGTTTGCCACGCGCAGGATCGTGATCAGCAGGTCCACAGTCAGCATCCAAGATGCCACCGCCCAACAATACGGTGGAGGTGTTGCTGCACTGGATGAGGTTGTCGTTGATGGGATGTCAAGCATCCGCATTTCCCATTCAAGAGCGACAGAGCAGGGTGGAGGCTTCCAAGTGAACGGACGCTTGCAGGTGTCCAACAGCTCAGTTGTCAGCCTTCAGGATGTGATTGCCGGAAACCATGGAGGAGGTTTCCTCGCCATCGGGGAGGTTGAGATAGCTGGGAATTCGACGCTCAAGATTTCCAACAGCCGCGCTGGATCAGGAAATGGGGGAGGCTTTGTGACTCCAAAGGGCGTGAGGGTGTCCGGCTCAAGACTCATCATTGGGAATGCAGTAGCTGGATCGAGTGGAGGAGGATTCGATGCCAGAGGCAGGATCGTGATCAGCAGCTCCACAGTTAGCATCCAAAATGCCACAGCTTGGATTCTTGGTGGAGGGTTTTCTGCAGCTGATGAGGTTGTGATTGATGAGATGTCAATCCTGAGGATTTGCAATTCAATATCGGGAAGGCAGGGTGGAGGCTTCCAAACCGACGGACGCTTGCAGGTGAGCAACAGCTCAAGTGTCAGTCTTGAGAAAGTGACCGCTGGAAGTCATGGAGGAGGTGTCAATTGCCTTGGGGAGGTTGAGATAGCTGGGAACTCAACTGTAAACATTTCAAACAGCCGCACCGAAACAGGAAAGGGTGGAGGTTTTGTTGCTGAAAAGGGCCTGACGGTGTCCACTGGCTCAAGACTCATCATTCTGAATGCGACAGCTGGACAGTCTGGAGGAGGATTCTTTGCCGAAGGCAGGACATTTATCAGCCATTCCACAGTCAGCATCCAAAATGCGGCGGCCTGGCAACTTGGAGGAGGGTTCTTTGCAGGAAGCATTGCGTTTGTAAATTCATCTACTGTGGCCGTGTTCAGCACCCATGCAGGGGCAGATGGTGGTGCTTTTTCAGCTCTTGGTTTGTCTTTGCACAGAAGCTCGATGTCCATCGGCAACTCCACTGCAGACAGATCAGGCTCAGGAGGTCGTGTAGATGGTCAAGTGCTTCTTTCAGCACAGTCTACTTTGGTGGTGAAACATGCCCAAGGTCTCGACAATTCCAGTGTGCTAGCAGCAAGCTGCCTCCACCTACGTGATCGGTCGCAGGTTCTTTTTGACGGACTTGTCGGTGGCCATGGGGTGGAGCTGCAAAACAATGGATGCTCTGCCCTTTGCTCAAACAGCACGTTCCATGTTGCAGAGGATGCAGCCCTCAACGCCAGTGGTCGCTTGAGCTCCGGTCTTCTCTCCCTTGCAGCCTGCCCAAAGGAGAAGGTACGTCTCTCAGGGATCCATTTGCGCTCCTGGTCCAGCGCGTTGCTCAGCACCCGCCCAAGCTCTGTGGTGGTCGACCAAGTGAGTGTCGACTACGAACCACCGGTCAACAACTTGCAGGTCCTGGCAGCCAAGGACGGGCTGAGGGCGTCAGTGTGAGTGTCACTGTCAGATAGTCCCAAAATGTCAGCCAATGTCACGGCAGTTTCTTCCCGCACATCAAGTGAAGTGTGAGTCTTTTCCAACATATTATGCAACGCGTACCGTTATTTTGGATGCCTGGATTGTGACCGCTTTTTGAGATAATGATATCACAAATAGTATAGTTCACAAGAATACGTGTGCGAAAACTTTCCCTGCCTTTTATGATTGTTTCGGCTTTCGATATTTACACATGTTTCCACATCCCATGCATGTGGTTTTCTAAGTTCTGCTGGGTATGTGAAATATAGGTTGTCACACGTTGCTACATGACTTTATATTTGAAAACCAGAAGTGACTAAGTCGCAGCAGGACAGCTTCGAGATCGACTCTTTGACGGTTTCCTGCCGGAACTGCACCCGGGGCGTCACTTTCAACGTCACAAAGGACGGAACTCTTAAAGCCGTGAGCTCTGAACACCTTCGGTGCTCCAAGACAGCCACAGCGCTGCTTGGTGGCACAGCAGCTGTACAAAATCTATCAAAATCTATTATAACAGCAAGCAGTCGAGGCTCCTTCATTTTGTTCAAATGAGTGCAGATTCTTTGCCAGTATTCTTCAACCGCCTCAATTTGTCCTCCAATTGCGAAAGCAGATTTCCAGTGGGCCCAAGGAACATTGATTTTTCAGGTGCAATGTATATTGCCATGTCAGTCTCAGTGTGTCATTAGCATGCAGGTTGAAAGGCTTGACGCAACGTTGCAAGTGTTCCAACTACCAGACTCTCAGCTCACTGATTCCGTGTGTTTTTTTCTTTCAGCTCTCCATGCAGATCAATGCAGTAGGTTTTTGAGAACCAAATCAGCAAGCAGGAGAGTATAGCCAATAAACATTGTTTTGGGGAAGACATCCAGTTCAACATAGTTCAACCCTTTTTTGTACCATTTTTGGTCATTGCTTAGAGCCTGCAGATGCCAGACGCAAGGATTGCAACCCAACGCTTCCGCGATGTCGATATGGTGCCCTTGGAGAACATTTTCCAGACGTGCATGTTCTGCAGCTCGTCCTGCAGCATGTTTACCCCTTCCCTTGGAACCCTTTGGCCCTTTGGGATTTTGTGTGCAATCTGTTTTAGCATGTTTTGACCCCTGCCCTGTTTGTAGCTGAGGCAAACCTCACTTCCACTTTCAGAATGGCGATTGTCCAAAATGTGGAATCTTCAATGCTTGGTCTGATGGGAACGAGGACGTTTGCCATGTTCTGCCACGCAGGAAGACGGAACTTATCACACTCTTGACAGGTGGAGCCGTTGTTGTCATTTTGACCTTCCTTGCGTTCGAGATTTTGCACGCTCCTTTGATGATCCTCGATGCGAAGTCAGATTTGGCAGATCCAACACAAGCTGAAAGCAAGAGGACTTTCACGCTTTCAGTGCAAGGCCCTATCGTTGATCTTCATAAAAGCCTGTCTCGCTTGATGCACCAGCGAGTGCGCTATCGGGCAAAGGGAACGGGGTTGGTATGGCTGGACTATGAGCAGAAGAAATCCAACGCAATCAAAGTTCGCAATATTGCACGTAGAAAGCTTCTGTTGCAAGACACGAATCCCCCATTTGATTGCGCTACGTGCAAGGGATCTTTGCATGCCGCTGATTTTTTTTACCTGCTCGGCTTGCTCACTGCATGCATATCAGTGACGGCAATGCTACCTGTCATCATCAACGTAGCAGTCACATCGGGAAACGGTGTGGGACATGTTTTCGCGCTTTGGCTTGAAACAAGCTGCTGTTTTTTTTTGCACAGTTTCTATAATTATTTGGTTGTTGTTTTGCAAATTTAAGTGATGTCTTGTGTTTCGCTTGGAAAAGACATTCTTGACAAAGGTTACTGCAATTTATGTGACCCTTCCTCTGGTTGCTGCTGCTGCGCTGCTGCACTTTCCGATCGCGTGGCTGATCCAACGGCTATATCGTAGAACGTCATTTTCGGAGGCTTTGGATGAGTACCGGAAGCAGATCAACTGCAAGCCATTCACAGGGCCTGATGCAACCCATCCTCGCAACCAGGGCTTGCAGGTTCTGAATTTGCGCGGTTTGTGGAAGCACTTCGAGAGCCTCTCTGCTCTGACCAGCTAAGGTTTGTTGGGCCATAGTTCCTGGCGAAAATAGTGAAGGTTCCAAACACTTTTGTTACTGACATAGTTTATTTCATATGCTGGGATCTGATTGGACAGGTTGAATATGTGTCTATATTTCTTTAAGCCTGCGCAAGATTGTAAGATACAATTATGTGCCGTGCCAACGTTTCAAAGTCAGGCTTTATACTGGAGCGCAATATGCACTTTGTGGTCGCCAACATAGTCACGCCCCTGACTCAAAGCAAAGGAGTTTCCTTTGTAGCCCTTTGGGGTGGCAGGCGGGTGGATTACTTTGTGTCACTTGCCACTTGCTTTTGGTAAAGTTTTCAAAATTGATGTGTTTTCCTCTACTGTTTGTGCGCCCTCTGTCCAAGCTGCTCCAAGCCTCCTTGTTGCTCTGGGTAAGGTCCCATTCCTGGGGCACCAGCTTTCCGCATTTCGTGCATTCCATCCAGTGCCATGCTCTGTCCAAAGAGGGGCCCACTTCTTGGATTGATGCAGCATATTGGATTTGTTCGTTCGCAACTTGGAGGAGAAGCCCATCACCACTGTTTCATGATGTTTCATGCTTGTTTCAAAAGCATGGCAGTGGAGCATGCATGCCGTATCATGCCGTTGTAGGTAGATGGACCTCCATGCTGAAGATATGTTTGAACTTGCGTGGCAAAACAGAGGATGTTCCATTCTCCTTTTGGTGCGAGGCAGCCTGTAAAGCTGGGTTTTGATCTGTTTGTGAATGTTGCCCAGGCGAACAACCAGTGGAACATTGGAGCCGACTTGGGAAATGATCCCATGGAGAGCGCCTTTGCACGAACTTTGACTGCGGGAATCAAAGGAGTTGCGATGGTCTTGGACCAGGAAGTGCAACCTCTCACAAGTGACTCGACCAAATGTTGGGCATGCCAAGAAGTGCCGGGATTCAGCTGCAATGTACTTGTCATTCTCGCGCTCTTTTGTAATTCTTCGCACTTTCCCCTCAAAAAAAAGAGACTTCCGTGCTCAGGAGTTTGGTGTCTATTCGAATTTCTGCTGTCCAGCCGGGAGCACTTGGAGTTGGTTTTTGTCACCAACGTTGGTGTAATAGGTGATGCTGCTTGGCACAAGCAGTTTTGTCTCAAAGTATGTGGAACTGGAAACCAATGCTGTTTCCGTCCATGAATCAACAATGAATCAAACAAAGTCTTTTCCGGGTTGCCAGTGCACACGTTGTGGGCAAGTTGACGCCCGTTGCTTGTCGTCAAGTTTGTGAGTTTATGCAAGTCATAAGCAAGGCTTGATGTGTTGCGAAAGTAGCGAAAGGCAAACGGCCTGTTCATTTTTGGTTCTTGCCTGCCGACCAGACTGTTGCAAGGTTCTGCCTAGAGGCCTGTGTAGGGTAAACAATGGTAGAAAACCGTTCGGTCAGGTGATTCGACATGTGCCGAGCATGAGGGAACTCTTCACTTTCGGTAAGTGAACGTGACTATTATATTGTGTTAGGGATGGTTGACAAAACTAGGGACGTGACATACTATATCAATCTATAACATAGACCCGGGCAAGCCGGCGGCGGAAGTTTCCCAAACATAAATGACCTATAGTTCAAAGACACCCTGTCCCGACCGTGTCCTTCCCTCGACACTCCACACCTCACACTGCACACTGCACTCTTCGCACTCCAAACTTCAAACTTCACACTCCACACTTCACACTCCACACTTCTCACTTCTCACTGCTTCCTCCACACTCCAAACCTCACACTTCACACTTCACACACTTCACACTTCACACTTCACACTTCACACTGCACACTCCACACTTCACAGTCCACACTTCACACTTCTCACTTCACACTTCGCACTTCACTTCTCACTGCTTCCTTCCCACTCCAAACTTCACACTCCAAACTTCACACTTCACACTTCTCCCTTCGCACTTCACACTCCCCACTTCACTCACACTTCACACTTCACAGTCCACACTTCACACTTCTCACTGCTTCCTTCACACTCCAAACCTCACACTTCACACTTCACACTTCACACTTCGCACTTCGCACTCCACACTTCACAGTCCACACTTCACACTTCTCACTTCACACTTCTCACTTCTCACTGCTCCCTTCACACTCCAAACTTCACACTTCTCACTTCGCACTTCACACTCCACACTTCACAGTCCACACTTCACACTTCTCACTTCTCACTGCTTCCTTCCCACTCCAAACTTCACACTCCAAACTTCACACTTCACACTTCGCACTTCACACT
>CAMXCT020006799.1:0-7500 GCA_947184155.2 Cladocopium goreaui
GGCCTGGGCTACGCAAAGTTGTTCGATATTACCGAGTCGCTGTTCCCAAGCACTGTGGGCACACGTTCTACAAACCGGAACTCCTCATGACATGAAAGTGTGGGTCAAAACGTTTACTGAATGAACAATTTCGTTCTCTTGTAGAATGAAATGGGGGTTTCGCCGAAAGAAAAACGTCACACTCTCATATAAATCTTTACATGCATAAAAACAACATCTCTGAGCAAGTGTTTCCGTTATAGAATGCAACTCGAATGCGAAAATAATTTTAACAAAAGCGATCAAGCGGTCAATGCCAATGTATACCAATGCACACCAATGTGATCGAAACGTGATTCTACAGTGAAATGAAACACCCCAGAAAACACACTGGCTTTTGGAATGATATGCCCCTGCGTGAGATGCTCATGTTGAAAGTTCAAAGCGAAATAGAGTGAACCCCCTAAAGGTCATTCTATACTTTGCTATCTGCGTGATTGCACGACAAGATGCCCAATTCCAACACCAGTGCATCCTGTGACAGCAACGCGGCCCGGTGGATCATGTCTTGGGTCATGTCATTGGTCTTGTCATGGGCCACGTTATCAGACATCGTCTCCCTTATATTTTTTTCCGTCAACAGGCGGGAAAAATCCTGCTGACTTGGTGATTGAAATAGTCGGATCTGTTTGGCTGTGGGTAGATGTTTAGATATGTTAAGAAAGTACATGTTAGGACCAACATCCTACGGAGTACTAGGATGTTAATGCATCGAATTTTTGCGCTGATATTCACAAGGGTTTTTGGGTTGGGTTTTGCTCGAACTTCATCGAGTTTAATCATAATCTTAGTTCAATGATCATCAGTTGGAGTTCATAGTCATAGTATGTCACAGTCCAACAAATATCCAACGTGCCCCGCCCATCCTTATGCTCTTGCAAACGCTTCTCCAGGCGCTCGCTGATGCTGTCGGTCACGAAAACAACCACAAAGTTCTGGCGGAAGGAATGTTCCAACAAGAGCAAATCAATGTTATCTTTGGCACCAAGCTGCCGGGTCTGACAAAAGGAAGCCGGTCTTCCTGGCTTGGGTTCACGTTGTTCAGCACAAACTGAGCATTGCAATCTGTTGGCTGCAAGAATGGCCTCTTTGGGGGCTCCACAAATCAAAAGAGCACGGGCAGGTCGACGCCGACCTGGATGGCCTGTGTTCTCATGCCGGCTGCAGAGTGTCTCTTTGACGGCAGGGTTGATGGTGAAATCTTTCTCCTCAGCGATTGCAGCTGCCAGCTAGTCAGCTGAAGAGTCATCAGCCAAGGGTTAATTCTGCTCAGTTGCCATGGCCTCGTTGATTCAAAGTCGAACTGGTTCTGGAAGGATCGCACGATGGCAGCCGCAAAAGCAGGGGGATAGTGGCCCTGGTTGAGTCACCTTGCTGCCTCCAATCACTGGAACATGCTGATCTTGCCCGTCATATCGTCGACCTTGTACCAATGATACCCATGCCTGAGAGGAAGTGGCCAATTTGGTTGCCTTTGCATGAAGCTCGCAGACGCTCTGCAAACTCCAAAAAACATCTGATCGATCAGCGCTATAAAAATATCATTCCTAGTCAGTGGATTCTCCAGCAGGAAATGTCGTCCTGAGGTCAACTAGACATAGCTCCACCGGAAAGGTCACAAGGATTTTGACTTCCTCTCGAATATTCTCAACCTTGATGTTGGCACAACCGTGACGTTACTATTGAGAATCTTGATAGAGGTCCAAGGACCACAGGGGAATGCAATGACCAGGACATAAGGGCGAAGTTGTCGCACCAGTTTCAACGCTTGAGTGCGGTATTCTTCCAAAAGAAAGTTCCAGCCGGTTTTGAAGGTCAAGCTTTCACCTCCTCTCAACGCGGACAACCGGCTCAATTCAATAACAGTGTATACCTCGGTAATGACTGGATCAGGAAAATCCACCTCCAACACAAATGTTTCATTTATGCTGTCTCGAATTTCCTAATCACATATGGCTTCCATTACCTCATAGACTTCAAATTTGCTTTTAGAGACTGCAATTCTGTCACAACAATAACAATCCCCATCTGCTTCATGCCGGTCTTGATATTGTCCTTCAATTTTCCAACGTATCCCGTTAGGTGCTTTGCTCATCTGACCTTCTGCCAGGTCTCGCAGGCGGATCGCATTCAGCTCGATGGCTTGGTTTCTGGTGATGCCCATCTGTCGAGCTGCTTGATCGACGACATCCCCGTTGTCCATCTGTATTGGTCCATGATTGGCTTCCTTCGGCAAAATCCAAACCTCCGAGTACCCTTGCATGGATTGGGAGGTTGTCTGGAAGAAAACCATTATCTGTGTTAATATGTCCTTGAACTTGAAATCCTGGTTTTCGATGGTCTGCTGCAACTTTGCCTCCAACTCCATCAGTTTGGCGCTGTCTGCGCCGTAGGAAGACGCTGATACTGTTGTCCTTGATATAATTGGCGAACCTTTGGGCGGAGTCGGTAACCAAGGCATCATGGTAGCATCCTTGTTTATTTGGAAGGAGAGTTCCGATTTTTCACAGTACTGATCACCGTCGCCAGGGAACCACGGATCTTTTCTTTCAAGATTTCGATCTTGTCTGTTGATGCAAAAGTGTTGCCAGCCGCACCAAGTCCTTCTTCAAGGTAGGTAATCCACCGCGAGGCCCAATCAGGTCTTTGATAGAAAGGTTCTGTTGGCCAGCTTGTACTTGCTTCTGAGCAATTTCTTGGGCATGTTTTATTTGCTTCTCTGTGGACTGCTGCTTTTTGCCCTAGAAGGCCTTTGATCATCAACATGCTGCCAACCATGGGGTCCTCCAAAAAACGCCATATGGAATCCAAGACGATCGCGCAGCCAAAAACACTCCGAAAGAACGGAAGGGTTTATTATCTTAATACCTTTATTCAAATAGGCTGCAGGCCAGACCTTCAACTTCATCATAGATTCGGTGGCAATTGACCACATGATAGGGCAAAGGTAAGAAGTGCAAGTGCGTTTTTTTTAAGACCCATAGGAAAATATCATGATCGTAACAATGTTTTCAGATAATAAGCCTGGAAATCAAGCGAATCCATCGATTTCCGCATCTTTCTCGATTGCTTGGTAATTCCATGGAATGATCGCTTGCGAACACGCTTCAAAAACGCTCGAGCCGAAATCAAATTCCCGGAGGAGTAGCGCGCAAGAGCTTTGCCGCTTCAGGTTCACATAAACATACTTGCAAACTCGATTTTGTCAACAAATGATCATAACACTTCACAAACTACATGGGATCATGTTGCAACTTATACTAGACCCATTGAGGACGTGTTATCCACAACTCAACAACACCATCTTAACCACATTTTCGCCAACGGCCCAATGACTGAGTTGGCGCATCCCATTGCTCGGGCAGCTTCGGCAGCAGCTCCAGTCTGAAGTGACCTGCCACCATCTGATACAGTTGCAGAATGCCAGAAGCAATGTGGGAGCACTGGATAGTGCGCTTGCAAAAGTCCAAAGTACTGACTGGAATCGTAGATACCCAAATGAGAACCAAGGTTTCACCAATGAGTGCAGGAAGTCGCAATCTTTGCAATAAGGAAACCACACCGTTGTTACCAAACCTAAAATTCTCAGACTCAACCTGCATCTGCACAAGGTCTTTGACATGGTTAGGGGCTTGTTGAAGTACAAGTAGATAACCACGCAACCATTCAGGTCCAGCACATGTTCTATTGCATGCTGAGTCCAAAGTATACCAATTTTTTAGCAGGTGAAAGTCCATCGGGGGTCTTGATCATGGAAACACCCTGTGAAATTGACTGGGTCAAGGCTTGCTCTAAGTTAAGAGCTTCTGAACCACAAACCGGCTCGGACATCGCAAATTTTCCACTCAGCAGCACCTCTGCAACCAAAACGTCATGCGATGGCAGCGCATGCTCCACCACATCAGCTGCATGGCCTCCAGGCGAGGCATGAGAAGACGCACAGCTTTCATGTTCTGCAACTCGAACCTGTCGCAAAGGCCTGCGACCATCATTCTTCTTCTTTCCAAGTCCTTGACCAGGTTTCTTACAAGCAGCATCACCGGCCCAGTGGCCGTTCTCGCCACAGTCATAGCAGGGGAATTTTCCAGAAGCTTTTCGATTGGCCACTTGAGAGCTGCCGCTATGCTTGAAAGTCGATCCATCAGACTTGCCATATCCACGGTCCTTGCGAACCGACTGCAGCTGATGTCGAGCCTCCCTCATTGTCACCAGGGTCTCAGCAGCTTGCTCGATGCCGCTCTCCAAGGAATCAAGCACTGAGGGATCGACACCTTCTAGTTCAGCTTCATGCAATTCAGCCGCAAGCACCTCGGCCTCAGTCTGCAGGATTTCCTCCAGTGAAGAGGAAGGACCATCTTGCCCCTCAGCTTCATCATGCAACTCCTCCTCCACGGCTGCTTCTTCGTCAGGATTCTCAGTGATGTTGACCTGACGCGTTGAAGTGCCAGATTTCATCGAAGAAGGTCTCTGCCAAGAGGACGCTGAAGTCATTCTTGAAAGCGTCGATGGAGCCGACGATGTAGCTGATGCAGATCTGCCACCAAACATCCTGCGAATCGTCAAAGGCGGTCGATTCTCAGGTCGCCGATACAATGGATCATTGTCATGCAGATCTCTGAAAAGGCGCAAAATCTCGGCCTCAATTACCGAGTAGTCCTCACTGCCTTGCAAGGCAGTTTCCAGCAGCTGTTTTCGCAAAGGATCCAAGCCGATCTTCTGTCTGAGCCACCCACCGAGCTCGGCATCGCCCACAATGACTCCTTCTCCTTTGAGATCAGCCACCAATGAGCGATAGCGAGTGCCAAACTCACTCACTCGCTCGCCAGCTTTTCTGCTAAGGTCCATGTAGAAGGCCTGACGAAGTTCACCTCGTTTATCCAAGGCAGTGCGGCCAGTCATTTCTTCCCAAGCTTTCAACAATTTGTTCACTCCAACCAAATAGTCGGGCACGGCATCGGGATCATCCAATTGCTCACCAGTCAAGGGGTCGACTATCTTCGGGGGAGGAACAAATGCCAGCTCATCCGGACTAAATTCTTCGCCGCGCTGTCGTGCCACACCTTCTTGTCTAAGGAGAAAATGAGCGGCAAGGTTGTAGCCAGTTGTCTTCGAAAGATCCAAACTGCTCAACCACCATGTGACATCCCGCTTGAATCGCAGCCAGCTCAATGGGGATCCGTCCCATCCAGGAACCCTGCTCCAAGGTCCATACCCTTTGTCATCTTCAGCCATTTGGTGGATGATTGAGGTATGGGTGAAATCAAAAACAAAAAGTGAATTCTGGGATTCGTGAAACGCCCAGCTGCCAAATCAATGCGGCCGACACCAACCAAGCAACAAGGGACGTGCAATGCTAGGGATCGAAGTTGCGCAGTGGCCCAAAAAGATCGCACCAAAGCTCCGAGTACCACTGTCAGATGACAGGCAGCTGCAACGACAAAACGAAGCTTAAGCCATGGCACCTTTTCACACGTGGCGAAGTGGCTTAGGCCTCAGAAGCCAAATAACCGCGGAATCTACACCTCAGTCAATGATCATCCATGCCAAGCACATGCATTCACATAGATAAATAGATATCTGCAAAAGATATAATTTCCGTAACAGCTGTAATACAGGAGACATGTTCATCAGAGCTATTAGAGGTCCGGACGCTGATTTCCTAAGAGGGGTTGCATTTTGGAGCAGTAGATCTTCAGGTTTGCTGAGATAATTTTGTGTGACAGGTGCTAAATGGATGGATAGATAGATAGACAGATAGGTAGGTAGATAGTCAGAAAAAGAAAAAAAAGAGACAAGACCTCAATTACCTGTCGGTCCATCGGTGGCTTCGCTCTGCCATCCGTAATTCTCAACAACCAACCTCTCCAATAGGCTTCCTATTTCTGAAACTTCCGCACTTCCGCCACCGCCTTGTGTGGTACTACTGATATAATATTAAATGAATAAACAAAAAAAATATTTTTCTGAAGTAGAATTCCCTCAGTGGTGCGTGCATTTTGTTTTCGAAACACATTCACAACTGCATTCATTTTTTCGTCCAATGTTCCGAGAATGGTGGGTTTTGCGGACTTTGATTTCCACATATACTTCGCACCACTTTCACTGCCAAAAGCGCCACGATGGTGAAGTATTTTGATTATTTCGATTTCGAAAGTTACTAGCAATTTTTCATCTTTCATTTGACCAGATGGCTCCGCACCGCCGCTTTAGCGAGCCTACTTTTCGACCCTCTGGGGCCACAAAACATTGGAAAAACACAATGCTCCGCGCCTTGTCTACTTTTCGCGCGCCTGCATCTTCTTTCTAACTCTTTCTCTTCTCTGATCTTCTCTCTTCTAATCTTTCTCTTCTCTCTGCCTCTGCCCTGCTCTGCTTTTCATCTGTCCTTATTGTCGGAAGTTTGACTTCTAAACTTCCTTCGGATAACCAGTAGTACCGCACAAGGCGGTGGCGAAAGTTTCAAAAATAGGAAACCTATAGGAGAAGTTGGTTGTTGTGAATCAGGGATGGCAGAGCGAAGCCACTGATTGACCGAAAGGTGGTTGGAGTTGTGTTTGCTGGAATGGTTGCAATGGTTGCAGTGGTCACCTCACCCACAACTGCTGCATGTAGTGTGATGTACTGCAACTGTAGTTGTAGTTGTAGCGTAGTGGAGTTGTAGCTGTGGTGTAATGTAATTAGTGTAGTGTAGTTGCAGTCATATGGTTGTAGCTGTAGTTGTTTTGTAGTTGTAGTTGTAGTTGTTGTAGTTGTAGTTGTTGTGTGGTTGTAGTTGTTGTGTAGTGTAGTTGTAGTAGTAGTAGTAGTAGTTGTTGTTGTAGTTGTTGTAGTTGTAGTTGTTGTTGTTGTTGCTGTTGTTGTAGTTGTAGTTGTAGTTGTAGTTGTAGTAGTTGTTGTTGTAGTTGTTGTTGCTGTTGTTGTAGTTGTAGTTGTAGTTGTAGTTGTTGTAGTTGTAGTTGTAGTTGTTGTTGCTGTTGCTGTTGCTGTTGTTGTTGTTGTTGTTGTAGCTGTTGTAGTTGTAGTTCTAGTTGTAGTTGTTGTGTAGTTGTTGTAGTTGTAGTTGTAGTTGTTGTGGTTGGCGTTGTTGTTGTTGTTGTTGTTGTTGTTGCTGTTGTCGTCGAAGTTAGGGTAGTTAAGTTAGTGAAGTTAGTTAAGTTAGTCAAGTTAGTTAAGTTAATCAGTGTCTACTTTTTCGACATCTTCACGTCAAAAAAGGCTCAAAACCCTCAGTTTTTTACACTTTTGACTTCGAAATGTGCTTCGCGCCACAACGGCGTGCACTTTTTCGACACTTTTTCGACATCTGAACCTCCAAAAGTGGTCCGAACCCCTAGTGTTTTTAACATTTTGACTTGGAAATGTGCTTCGCGCCACAACGGCGTGCACTTTTTCGACATCTCAACTTCCAAAAGTGGTCCGAGGTTGCGGTGTTTTGTACATTTTGACTTGGAAATGTGCTTC
>CAMXCT020006799.1:12500-114076 GCA_947184155.2 Cladocopium goreaui
TTACGTTACACCACAACTACAACTCCACTACGCTACAACTACAACTACAGTTGCAGTACATCACACTACATCCAGCAGTTGTGGGTGAGGTGACCACTGCAACCATTGCAACCACTCCAGCAAACACAACTCCAACCACCTTCCGGTCAATCAGTGGATTCGCTCTGCCATCCGTGATTCACAACAACCAACGTCTCCTATAGGTTTCCTATTCTGAAACTTCCGCCACCGCCTTGTGCGGTACTACTGGTAACATAATATAAGCTAATTTATTTGATAATCAAAGCATCCAAAAACTGCATCACGTTGCGCTGACATCTCACTTCCCTGCCTTGGAGCTGATGCACTTCCTGTGCGACAAATGCAGGGACTTTTTTTCCTGTGATCCCTGTAATGTGGTGAAATTTCATGACCAATTTCAATTTGAATTGTTTACTCAGTTTACTCAGGTCCGGAATCTCAATTGCGAGTGGAGTCGGAATGTGTGCTGAGCGTCTTGCATTGCTTTCTCGTCGATCTGCAGCGAGGCTTTGATAAGATCAGATTTGTGAGCCGAGCCAGGACCAAAACAAGTCTGAACACGAAACTGCAAATCCAGCAGGAGAAATTCCAGAAATTCATAACTTCCTGTGTTGCAGCTTCAAGAGAATCCGAAGGTTCCACAAAGTGGCTGGGACCACAGACTGTCACAGACTTCTGACGAGATGAAAACAAGATTCACAAATTCACTGCCATCAAAACATGTACAGACTTTGACACAGAACATCAGTGCCTGCATTGTTCAAGGTTCGGTTCTTTCGCAACGCTTCCTGCAATGTGTCTTCTTCCACTGTCTATGCAGTCCGCAGGAATATTCTAAGAATTCTGCGTACATCATTGCACCTATGGATCCATGTCACCAATTTGGCAGTGATACTATCAGTCATTATCAGTCCCTGTTTGCCCTTGCTTTGCCTAATCAAGTTTTAGGGCCCCGTGCTGTCTGCTCTGTCCAAACCTGCTTGCGCCTTTCTGGCTTTGCCTTGCCGATGCAATACATGGATAAAAAGGGCAAATGCAAAATTCAAATAGAGACAACTTGAGGACGTGATGCTCCGAAGCAACAACTGTCCTCTTGAGAGGATCAAGCAAAGGCTTCAAAGGCATGTCTTGAGATTTTGCAAAACATGTCAATGTTCTTTGTATAATGGGATGTCGAAGGTGTCAGATGTCCCAAACCCAATGAGGTTGTCAGAAAGGATTTTGTTGCCATGTCTAAGAATAAATTGAATAAATTCCACTTCCCACATCCAACACTTCTCTTTTGCGCTGCAGTTTTGGTGGCACCTCCTGAGCGACCATGGATCTCTTCCGACCTTGGCCGAGCTGCTGGACACTTGGCTCCGATTTCATCCGATTTCATCCCATTCGTGCTTGTTTTGGCACGGAAACAGCGACCTGGTGAGGTGTGTAAGGCTGGGTCCCCTTTAAAGGTTAAACTGGTTATAAACTGGTTAAACAAGATTCTACTGATTTCTACTGGCTGCATAGGGTATTTTGGAGTATTTTGTCGAAGGATGTGTCAAAGGTCACATTGTTCGACAACCAATGTTGCCAGGTGCAATTCGTTCTTTTGAAACTACAACTAGCACCACCCTTTTGTTGTGCTGTTGAAGCATCTCTAATTTTTCCCCACTGCTTCAAGTAGAGCCTCCAGCTCTGCAAAACATCAAAGTCACGAGAAAGCTTCAGAATGATTTCATGCCTCGCCTCAACCCTGCACTTCTGACACCATCTCTGGGCTTTCCCACGACCAAAGCGTCGTCGTAGCCTTGGGCTTTCAACAATTGATTCAATGAGAGGCCTTGTACACAACAACAACATACTACAGAGCGATGAAAGAATTCAGAAAGGCAAACATGGCCATGTCGGTAGTCATTGCCAAATGGAAGGAACTTCAAAATGCAAAATGATGCTTTTTGGCCAAGCTACATGCAAACAAGCAAAACCAAGCAAAGGCCTGGCAAATCACGTGAAACCGCGGTGACTGTGTGTTCATTGAACCTGGATCAAATACCTCTCTTTCCTCATACTCTTTCATAAAGATTGTGTAACTTGTGCCACGCTCTGCCATGCCCTGACAACCTTTTCTACTAGCGTTACTAGCGTTGGACGCCCCTGTTCTGGTCCTGAAGCTCATTTTTTATCACTTTTCTCATACTCGTTCCGACTCGTTCCTGGTGTTTCACGATCGCGCCTCCGCCCGCAACAGCCACGATAACTGCAGCAATGAGCTCGGTACTCAAACCTTCGAACGAACTTCACAAAGCTTGGCTTTGAGCCACACCAAAGTAAATATGGAATATGGTGAGCATTGGCTAATGTGGTGATGAATTCCGGGGAAAGGATGGTAGCAGCTCAGCGATGCGAGCAAGAGTGAAAGATTCAGTGAGATGTCGAGACATTCACCAAGTATTCACGAACTTCCACATGTTCCACACATGTTCCACACATGTTCCACACATGCTAAAGTCATCTAAAGTCTGGCGCCTTCCTCCAATTCCTCTACAGCTGCTTCATCTTGAGCGGTCCAACTCGGCATTGTGTGCTAATTCTCTCAATTTTTGCAACGAATTATTGGTCTCGGAGTGACTTTCAGGGCAAAATAGGTGGTACCCACAAAGTCATAAGGCAAACGTTAAGAAATTTTCAACTTTTCCTTCATCTCTGCGCCAAAGCACACACGAACACCTCCGACCTTTGACTTCACATGGTGATGAGGCCCTGATACAAGGGATCACTAAGGCTCAGAACGATGCGCTGCTTTTGAAATTTTGTGCCTTGCCTGAACAGAAACTGCAAAGCTATGTGCAGGGTGCAAAGGGATGCAAAGGGCATATGCCGCACATCTGATCCAGTGTTTCATGATGTTTCATGATGTTTCATGATGTTTCATGTTTCGTTGATTATTTCGTTAATTCGAGTTCATTCCTTTCAGTGAGAGCCACTTTGGACGCGCTGTGATTCACCGGTCGTCCGGTGCCTCCAGAGTCCTCAGCCTCGGAAGCAGCTCGGTTTGCTGTCGAGATTCGAGATGGCCATGGATACGGCGAATGGTGAGATGCATGGCAGATGGTGAGGTGTTCAGTTCAACTGCCTCAACGAAACGTGGGTTTGAGTGTTGAATATTCAACGATCTTTCCTGGATCCTAACGGAGAACCAGAACAACAACAACAACAACAAGAACAAGAAGAAGAAGAAGAAGAAGAAGAAGGAATAAGAATTCAGAGTCCACCAGGTCTGCCCAAAAATGCCACCTAAAAACAAGCGACAAGTGCTCTCTCTGTATGTTCCAAACCAAGCTGCTACTTTCAATGTTGAGCCCAAAGAAATGCTCTCAACAGCCTGAAACGAAGAAAGAGTTGGGGTGATTCCGTCAAAAAAGTTCAATCCAGAAAAACGCAAAAAGACAAAAACGCATATTTCATGTTTGCAAAAACGCAAAAAGATATTGAATTTGATCAGGAGAAACGGACGAAATGGCGCACCTCGACATCTCCCCGTTGCTCGGCGTATTGCAACGCCCTTACTGCTAGACTCTGCTAGACCATACAGGCTGTATCGGGTTGTATCTGTGATCAGTGACAACATGTGATAACTCAAGGACTTTGAAACAATGAGACAGGAATAAGGATTCAGAAAGTGCAGAGAAGAGGGCCTCAAGAAGAGCAAACAATAGGGAATGCCTGCAATACCAACGAAGAAAAACACTACAAAAACCTAGATCTCACTTCGATCTCTGATGAAGAAGCACAAGGATTCGAACTGAAAAACTAGGAAAAAGGTAGGACCCCGTGGCACAAGAAACGGCCAAAGAAACATCCTGAGACTCCCGTCGTTTTGCCGTGGGCATCCTGCAACAGCTTCTATCGCTGTGCATGGAATCACTACATTCACTATACATTCACTACATGCAATATGAAATTCTCAAATTCAGCAGAGGAAGCTCTAGGAATTTCCCTTGTCCCGAGAGATCCGAAAGTCGTTTTTAATATCGCGCGGATATCGCACGGTGGCCTTGGCAGTTGTATCAGCTCCCTCCGCGACTAAGAGCCGCAAACCTCAGAATCAAAGGACCATGGCGACAGTTTTCAAATCGAACACCTTTGCTGAAAGATATTGAAAGATATTGATAAGGATGTCACAGGATGTCACAGGATGTCACAGGGACGATGAATGGTGCAAAACTGTCCTTTTTGAGAAAACTCGCTTTTTTGGAGAATGTACACGTGATTTCGAAGGGACATCACCTTGCAAACAAACTTACACAGATACCTTCACGATCCTTCATGGCATGATCATCCTGATGTCCAAGGGTATCCGCACTGTTGCTTGCACCAGCAGTGGCTGCAATATGCAATGCACTTTGACCTTGCCTGTGCACAGCAAAAATTTCGTGGCTTTGAAATGCAGTTGTACTAATGTAAAAAGCTAAACAGCTAAACGATGCTAAACGATGCTAAACGATTCCAGTTGAATCATGTTGAATCAGGTTGAATCATGTTGAATCATGTTGAATCATGTTGAATCCAACTAAGTCTTGAGTCGACTAGTCGACACTCGACACGAAAGTCGATTTGATTCCACGATTTTGTGGCCTATTCGTCTGCGAGAGCAACGCACTGCCTCCATCAGCTGAAAGCCTGGCGCAGGTCTGGCCGTCTGGTCGTCTGGTCATCTGGCCGTCTGGCTGTGTCATCTGTGTCTGTTGTCGCTGTCAGATTTCTGTCAGGTGTCCTGTTTTAGTCTCAGTCTCTGTCTCTGTGTGAAAAAAACATGGCTGAAACGCATCATGGAAACAACTTCGCTGCTATCTTCGCCTCACTGCGATGCCAAGTCAAACCACAAATAGAAAACTAACATAAACTAACATAAACTAACATCAACCTAAAGCAAACCGACACATTGGCGGGTTCCTCAGAGTTCCTCATGGCATCTTTTTTTTGGTACCTGTAATCACTGTAATCACTGTATTTATCTGTATTTTGTTTTTTTTTTTGTGTGTGTGTCATTCTTGGCCTTGATTCGCGTTGATTTGCATTGTGCAAACAAGTGTGTGACACAACGGTGCTTCATCTGCTCGGTGACGCTCTTTTTACACGGCTACGTGGAACTATCGAGCACAACTTTGGAGCTCACAGTGCCTGGCGATCGGAGAATAGTCGCGATTGAAAACACTATACCCACTATTTGAAACCTCGAAAATCAAACCATTAGTCCTTTCTCTGCAAAAAAAAATCATCTTTTACTTGATGAGAACGCACGAAAAATCTTTCATATCTTTTTTGAGTGGGAAGAGATCATATCAATATTGTGTTTGGGTCGCTCATTGGAACACTTTGTAAGCTTGAAATGTACCTTCACAGATTTCTTGTATTAAAGACTTTCTAACTGGACAAAGCTATAAACACTGGCAAGAGAAGCTTAGAGAGAAACAAGAAAATCACGTTGAAATGCTTTTCAATGCACACACACACATATATATATATGTCTTATGTATGTAATATTCTTCATAGACATATGACATATGTATTTAAATGATTCAAATGAAGACTTTCCAATGCCGACTGAAATTCATGGCCTCCACGCGTATGCTCAGCTTGTGCTCAGCAAGGGACTCCAGTGGAAGGAGCCCACTGAGTTCGACACCTTCTTCGTCTCGCACCTTGGAACGTGCTGCGCCGTGCGCCAAGCTGCGCCAAGAAGGCAACATCGATACGTCTGATCGGTCATTTGAATTTGTTTGACAGGTAGTGTTTGATGTGTTTGATGTGTTTGATGTGTTTGTACCGGGAGGAACATGACCAGAACGTGGAGTTCTCCAAGGAGCATGTGCCCGGAAACAAATGGGAGCACAGCCTGCCTTACTCTCCATATTTTTCCGAGACATAGTATGCATCATGTCTACATCATGTCTACATTATAATTATAGAATCGTTCTAGATATTCAAAAATCAATTCAGATAGTGTTGAAGTGTTGAAGCTTCTCTACTCCACCCAACATACCCAGCACTCTCTGATGAATCCCCCTTAGGTATGCACTGCCAAGCGTTTCCCCTAGCGAGGAGCACGGCATTTTTCCCATGCCGAACAACAGAAGGGCCGAAGTCGGGCCGAATAGTCTTTCACAAGGCTCGACTTCTTGGGTAGTCAAAAAAAACTCCGTGTTGTATTCTCCCCACGAATTCCAATTCATCATAATTCATCTCTCATGAGTTTTTCATATCTTTTCATTCTCTCTGTCTTGATGTAGCTGATGCCTGATTGAATTTTTGCAGTGTGCCACAAAAAGCCTTCCTTTGAGATCTATTCCTGGAAAGGTTTTGACTTTGTGCAGCATTTCTGGGTTATGAAATGTTATGATAATCTAATGCCCTTACCGCTGTGCCTGCAGTCGCTGCCAGAAAGTCAGTGGTTGAACGTGTTCCAGCAGCTGTGCGACGGTCTTGGTCTTAAGGTCTCGCAGTAGCTGTCGATTTCCGTCCCTGCAGGTCAAAATGCTTGAGGTACGCTGGTTCAACAAGAATGTGTTCCTCGTGTTCCTCCATTTTGGTGTGAGAAACCTTCAAGCACCATCCTTCCAATGGGAAATGCATCAAGACTAGGCACACAATCCTTTGACAGCTGTTCTAAATGGTTAACTTTCATCATGGCCGACTAGAGCTTACTACTGGGGTGAAATGTGTTTTCCTTCCAAAACACCTTGGTTGAAATATCAATAAATACATTAAATACATGTTAATGGCATATCAATGGCATCTCAATGGTTTGTTTTTGTATTTTTCATATTTTTTCCATATTTTCCATTCCCCATCTTTGTCAAGTTGCACTTCCACAGCAACTGTGACTGCATCAGCTGCATCAGCGCCCTGGTGTCCAAAAACGGAAAAGGAAACCCATTGCAATGCGTATGCAATGGGTGGCAACCAACGCAAAGAGAATGGCATAAAATTACCAAGCAATTTGAAAGCAATGGATTGGCTGTGTTTGTGCAACCCGATCAACCTATATCAACCTGCTGTTTCTTCAAACTCCAGAAACTGGTCGATGTCTTCCCGAACAGCACATCGATCACGTCTGTCCACTCAGTCTACTCAGACTACTCCCTGCGCCAAGGGGCTGCGAAGTCCAAACGACGCGGCTTTAAAGGATCCTGGCGATCAGTGGAGGACTTCAGGAGATCTCAAAGATCAACGACCGAAAAGCCACTCTGTTGGTTATATTGATTTGTTTTGTCTTGTCCATCTTGTTCATTTGAGACTAGCAAACATGCATTCTTCGAACTTTGCAGAACTAGTCGGATATTTTTTCGGATCCGTGCTTCGCCCTGAACGAAGGCTCGATTCAGCGCCTTCAGTTCCATCTCTGTCCGGTGAATTCCTTTAATGACTCGCCCAGACCTGTCAGCGTCACAAGCTTTGCAGTTTCAACAAGGCAATGCCGGGTACACATGATTAGCTGATTAGTCATGATTAGTCATGATTAGTCATGATTAGTCATAATCTCAATAAGTTCCGGTGTGTTGCAACTTGTTGCAATGATTCTGCCTTGCTGCCAAGCTGCTGGACAATCACCGCCCCCAGCCAAACTGCAATGACCTTGCTCGTGCGGCACAGGGCAAGTTGGCTTCAGAATCGAGGCCAAACAGTGCACCAGCCCTGCACCGCTGAAGCACGAAGAGTCACGAAGAGTCACGAAGAGTCACGAACTCTTGCCACTAAGTGGCTGCCCAACCAGCAAAGATGCAGAATTTTCGGACGTAGATGCGAACAAAGGACAAGTGCTGCCACCTCGCGTCTCTATCACACTCATCACAAGCCAAAACTCTGCAAAATCGCAGGGATTGCCTGACACCTGGTAGGTCGCCTCAAGTGTTCTTTGTCCTATGCAAAGTAGCATGGTCTAGAAAAGCAAGGCGCAGTAAAGATAGGGCACTAACAACAGGCATGCCACTTCCAAGTGGCAGGTTTCCAGGTTCACCTACACAAGTATTGTTATTATTCTATCTTATTGTCATTTTTACTGCCTTGTGTGTGCATTTCTGTTTTTCGATATCACAGATGATTGAAAACAATGTGCAAGGATTACAAACGTGGTCATACGGGAAATACACGTCAATTTGTTCGAAGAACTATTTCGGCTTCCTAGAAAGCCCAATTGTAGAGAAACTTGCGGCCCTGACACAAGGATACGAAAGTGGCACTTTTCTGAGTGGCGAAGGTCAACATTTTCCTGCCTCTCGTTGAGGACGTTGTTTTGACTGTGCTGACTCCGTGGAAGTTTAATGCTTTTCGTGTCGCCCTCAGACCTGCACAGAAAGGACAGAAAGGACCGCAGAACACTGAGAGGACAAGTTGAACACTGCTTTGCTCCTGCCTATTGAATACCTATAGGACCTATTGAATATCTAGCTAGGGCGACAGTCGACAGTGATATCCTAGCGATCTTGGCATTTCTCAGCACAACTCTTTCCATCGATGACCAAAGTCTGCAGAGCGACAATTTTGCACAGCAGACAGACTCCCCATCGTCTATGTCATGTTGTGTGCTACCACACCGTTTTGGCAGCTACGCAGCAACACAAACACCGAACGTTTTCACTGGTCTTCTGCGTCAACTTAGTTGTAAGCACTGGAAACAGCGGCCTGCCTGATGGCTGACACCAACTCAGGTGCCATGGAATATTCACTGCTCCTCAGCCATCACTCTGTTTGCAATGTGTAAAGATCGCAAAACAGCAGAGCAAAGCTACAGCAAAATAATAAAAAGCTCACAAGTTACTTAAGTTGCAGGATGTGGGGAAACTAAGGATGACTCAATGATAAGGAGACAATTCTTGAAAAAAAAAGTTTACAGTTTCCTGCCTCCTGTGCAGAATTTTCCGTGAAACACTTTGCTTTTGCATATTTAAAGCATCAGGAATGGTGCGAATTATGAGTCGAGAGAAGCCAATGGCATCTTGTTGCTGTCCAGAGTTCGCCAATGAGAAATTCGAATCTCCACGCGTGAGTGTCGAACAAAAGGATTGAAAAAATCCTTCTGACATGACATCTGCAGATACACCTGACGAACCAGGACACAGGACCCAGGGTTGAATGACTTCATTCTTTCTCCCTAATTCTTGAATGGAATTGTCGGAATAGTGAACAGATCTAGAGTAAACCTGCTGTAAAATGTGTAAAAACATGCCGAAACGGTCCGATTCCAACAGATTTTTCACTTTTCGACGTTGGCCTTGGGTCGGGTCGAGGTTCTGCGCATTGGCTGCGAACCTGATGAATCCCCGGATGACCGTTCCACGACTGTGTGAGTTCTGTGAGTTCTTGCAGGCCTTGCAGGCCTTGCAGGTGCCGTTTGTCCAGCCTGAACTGTGCAATGGCTACCGTGACCAATTGTGCAGCATAGGCCTCAGCAAGATTTCAATCAGGGTGTTCCTGGAACTTCCCTCCATCTTTCGATCCTTTCATATCCTTTCAATCTTCTCAGTTTTTCTTGTCACAACCCCTTTGATCAAAAGGTCTGATGCATGCGTAACGCCAAGGAACTACCAGAACGCACGTATTGAAGGAGTGGAAGTTCAGCTTTTCACTGAGCATAACACGGCACAACGTCTTTTGAATGACATCATGACATATATGACATGGCACTTCTATGTTTCACAATTCTGCACCTTGAACATCTCTTGAAAACTCAGCGATTCTCTCGCTATGTCACAGAGCGCCACTAAATACATCAATGCAGTCGCCAGTAAACAGCAACATACGTAACATACGGATGCAACATGGCCAAAGATGATGCTGAACATGATGCAACTGCAATGCAACTGCAATGCAACTGCTGTGTTCCCCATGTCCCCGATCTCTCAGTGAGTCGCCTGCTGCTCCTATCCTGATATGCGATGTAGAAACACAGGACGTGGCACAGGATGAGGGCGACAATCTCCAATGCCTGGATGGCGCAGGCAAAGCCGCGGCGCCGCAAGACATCGTGAGACAACTCGAATTGAAGCTGCACAGAGTTTGTCACAAAGTATGAAAAAAGGACACGCAAAGGTGACATGTGAAGAGCTGTGAAGCACTTGCCACAAATCAACTTTCCCAAACTTAGTGTTCATGAGAAACATACACATACACACACTGATGGGTTTCTCTCTCTCTCTCTACGTCTTCTTAGAGTCTTAAATTTCTTTGCCTTCAGCGGAAAGTCAGTTCTTCATGGAACTTCGGCATGTCGGTGGAGTCGGCTTGTTCATTCTTGTTCTCGTTCAAAAAAATCATCGGCTTTTATTCGGTTTGCTGTGCCAAGCTGCGAAAACTCGACGGCTTGTGGCCATCAATCGTTCTGAGATAAAGCTCAGTCCAGCAACAACGATGACCTCGTTCAAAAACATCACCGTGTCCAACGGAGTCCAACGGAGTCCAACACCTCTCAACTCGTTTCATCGCGTTCGCAAATCTCGAAGATTCTCGAAGATTCTCGAAGATTCTCGTAGTACTGGTATGAATCGCTATGATACGGTTCTTCGGTTCTTGACTGTTTCCCTCTGCATGTATCTGCATGTTAAACATGTTCACACATGTTTCTCTTCCCCACGTGGTGCTCTACACATCTGTGACAACAGTCGCCGACTCCTGCGAGTGGCATAGAAAATGTGCACTTGGAAGCCATAGGGTTTCTGTGCCTGGGATGTGTTCGGGTGGAACACTCAGAGCCACTTTTGATCCATTTCAGTCATTTCATTCGGATTGAATCTGGGCGTGCCAGCAACATTCTTAGAACAGTCCACCAAAATGCAAGCACTACCCCGTTTTGTCAAAGTAGAAAGTTTCATTATGCCTCATTGCAGTCGAGAGACACGATAGGTGTGCGACAGGGCGAAAAATCCAAAGCTATTCAATAGACTTCTCAAACCTCAAGATTCCAATCTGCGGAGTACTTAGAGTACTTACCTACTTAGGACCCTTAGGACCTACTTTTCATTTGTCCATGTCAGATATGTCAGCGTCAATCTCGTCAGACTTCGTTGCAGTACTCAAGCTGTCAATAGCAAACCTGAGACCACACTGACACCCATTGCCTCCCATGGAATGGCATCATTTTGAAGCAAAAACGTCGATCAAATTCAGTAAAGTTTCCTCAAGGCGCCCCAAAATCCCCAAAACTTTGAACACTTTGAACACTTTGAACTGCACTTACAGTGACTTACAGTGACTTACAGTGTACAGTGACGATCTGCCACCAAGCTTCCCCAAACCAAGAAATACGGTGTGTAGGTCTGGAGCTCGTCCCAATCATGCTGCATCTCCTCACGACTCGTCAATCTCTACTCGACTTGGGAGATGGCGCAACGAATTGAAGATCAGCGAAGATCAGCAACGAATGTGTCAATGTGGCTCTCCAAACAAGTCCGAAAATGCCTTAGATATCCCTAGATGTCTCTAGTTGAAGGGAGTCGAAAAGAACAAGAACTTCCGCATCTGGGACTTTCATGGGCTTTCCCTCTTCAGACTCTTCACTTTCCAATCTTTCCAATCTTTCCATTGTGCTTCACCCTGATTTTTCTCTCCATGAAGGTCAGTTCGTTGGAAATCTGCTGCTCGATGAGATACGCCATCGAAGCATTGGTAGAGCTTTTAGACCTCGGAGTAAGTCATCAAGGGGTACATCGGTACATCATGGACCGCACATCCAGTCTCCAGTCCATTCCAGTCCTCCAGGCTACCAAATCAAAGCCACATGAATATGGTGGATACCTGGTGGATACCTGGTGGATACCTGGTGGATACCTGGTGGATTTGGGAACTGCACAAGATCCTGTCTTGACACGTCTGGAGTCTTGACATTTTCGTGCCCAAGCTGCCAGTCCTCCTCTGATTCCCATTTCTTCCCAGACAACTGATCAGCCCCTGGAATTCGCAGAACTTGGGAAACGCCTGGCGAGCAATGCCCCTTAGTGACTCTTAGTGGCTTGGTGACAATGACTATGAAACATCACCAAAATCTATCAAAATCTTATCCCGTAGGTCCCCGTAGGTTCTATTGTCTTTCCCTGCCTTGACGTTCAAAAGCTTCTGCACTCTCCAGTTCGGCTGCTAGGTCCACGTCCTGACACGGCCAGGTAGGCAAGGACCAATATGGACCAACGCAAGCAGTTTTTGGGAGGCATAAAAAATCTTACATTTTTTCTTACCAGATCTTACAATCCTTCCATGTCATGCCGACCAAACTGTCTTCACCCTCTATCTCATCTGCCACATGTCTTTCTCCTTTGGTCAGAAATTGTGAAAACCCTTTGCGCAACAAGAATCTGAATTATGTGGTTGTAAGTCCGAATATCTATCTTCACAAATATTCCAGGATCAGCGTCATCTGTTATCTGCCAGTATCTTCTGCAAGCAATACCCCTGTCTTGCACCCATTCCGGACCCGCATCATCTCTGCGAAAGGTGGCCGCACGCAGTTGTTGAGCAGCTCCTGACAATTCAAATATCTATCCACTACAAACATCAGAACAATCCGCCAATGGACAAGAACAACATTAACACACAATTGCTATATGGTGAATCACGCAATGCGCAACGAATGCATTGGCAAAGACGTGTGAAAAAAATGGAGGCCTCTAGAGCGTGATGCAAATGCAAAAATGGAAATGACAAAAATCAAGTTGTAGTTCTTTCCATTTGGATCCTTTGGATCCTTCAGTTCCCTTCAGTTCCCTTCAGTCCTTTTGACACTTACGTGCCAAAATGTTGGCGCCTGCATAGCTCAGCGGTTCAAAACATGCCCATGTAGCTCTGGCGACAAGGGAACCAGCGACGCATTTGCAACACATTTGCAACTGCAACCGACATGGATGACTTCATTCGACTTCATTGCAGCTTTCAGCTGAGCTGCTGATGGAAGCAATGAGAGACACCAAAAAGTAGAGAAAGGCGTTGCCGATGCAAAGGTAAAAAATGTCTTGAAGAAACGATCGGGTATTGGCCTCGGTGTTCAAAGACGTTTATGACGGCATCCCTGCCATGACTTCCAGTGACATCAGTCCGCCATCGGACACATCGGATGCCTTTACGGTGTGCCGACAGTGCCGACCCGATCCTCTGTCTGAGAGATCTGAGAGTGCAACATTAAGAAATCACGAATTGCACTGAATTGCACGTGCACGTGTTTTGAATCAAGCGGCCCTCAAGCTCTTAAGCTCTACCAATGCCAACGGTGACGGATATTGATTAGATATTGATGGTATTGATGTACCGTTCAGCAACTCCGCTGACGATGCTGTCGTTGTCTCGAGCTGTTTAGCCAAGCTGCAGCTAGATTCCATCCATTCCTGGAGGGGACTGTGCAATGCAGTTTCCACTTAGAACATGTTGCAGCCTATCAATGTAGCCCTATGACTTGACAGCATCTATGCCAATCTATGTGCCAAAAGCTTAGAACTCCTTCGCAAGGGACAACGGATAGCAATGGATAGCTGGCACAAAGATCCTGTTGGAATCGGTCTCGGCCAAGGCACGTATGGGCTGTCACACCCAAAAGCAAGGCGGACCTGGGGCCGTGAAAGGTCGGAGATGCAAAGCCAAAAGCCTTTGCAAACAAAAACAACTCGAACAACTCGAACAACACAAAATTCAACAGGTCAATTTGTCAATGGAAGCAGTGCTTCATATCATTCCCTAGTAGCCCTATCAATCTGCCAACATTTCTTTAACACATCCACACACACACACACATTCCACATATTTTCACATCTTGCACGTGTCATTCACATGTCATTCACGTGTCATTTCAGCACGAAGCTGTGGCCAAGCCGCACCACAATCAGCCGATCTTGCACTGCGCTGGAGGCGCCAATGGCTTGTTCCACATCTGCACGGAAGAGATCCGCCTGTCTACGAGTGTAACGAAATGTAACGAGTCTATGATCTTCTACCAGGGGAACTAGTGAAACTAGTACTTTAAACTTTAAACTTTAAAGCGGTAAAGAAAACGGTAAAGATGGTAAAGCAAAGATGTGATCAGAAATCAGAATGCCAACTGAGATGGCCATAGGCGGCTCCCAGAAAGGCACCTGCGAGTGGACAATCTGCTGCTTCCGGAAGTTCCGGCTCTGCTTGAGGTGCAAATTTTCGAAGTAATTGGCCCGGTTGTAGCCTGCACATTTACACGTTGTCCAGAGATGTCCAGAGTGTCCAAACAATTAGCAGTCCAAAGAGTCCAGCTGGTGAACGAATCAGTCCTTGTAAAAGAAACGTCGCTGTGAAGTTGTTGCATGTTGCATAGTGTTTGCATGTCCTTGTGCATGTTTCCTCGGACGCTTGTGTTTGCAGTCAGATTTCTACAAGAATCTACAACTCCCTATGAGACGATAGGATTTCTATGTTTCCACCATTTTCTTTTTCATTCTCCACGCCTGCGAGATGAAGTCCAGCTGCACCAGCAGCCGCACAGGCTGCGCCCACTTCCATTGGGTGACGGGAAAGTGCAACAAAAACTATAGAACCATAGAGAAACACAGATTGGATCGATTGGATCGGCTATGGCAGCTCCAGGCTTGGTATATGGTGTCATAAATGTGTCATAAATGTGTCATATGTCATGTTACCATTGTCATCCATTGTCATCCATTGTCCATTGTTACCCGGATTTACCCGGTATGTTCTGATTCTGCAGTGTATCCGGAGATGATCTTCTCAGGTGGAGGATCTCCGGAGGATCTCCGGGTTCAACACTGGATCACTTCCAGGGCACCATTGTTGGCTGTGCTGGAGCCATGGAACCATGACAAGGGATGGCTTGAAAACCAAACAAACATGAAAAAATCATTGAAACACTAGATAACAATATAGATAACAATAATGCAATAATAGTATCTAAATAGTATCTAAGTAGTATCTATAGTCCATCCGATGGGATGTGCTGAGATGTAAACGCAAGGCACTGTTGAGCGCAGTGTCCCCGTTGGTATCAGCGCGATCCACTTTGGCACCTGGCGGACTCGGACAGGCTCGGACTCAGACTATTCCCCGTGAGGGTAGACGATGGGTAGACTTTCTACTCAGTGTTTCTCCAAAGATCAAAACGATCCTATCAGATCAGCTCAAACATTCATGCTGCATATGCTTAATTCGATAAATATTGTGCAATTATCATCAGGCTGGCCAAGTATTCCCATATCATTGTATCTTGTTGTCCTATCTCATCCTATCAGACTTTAAGGATCTTTAAGGGGCATCTCGCCATCTTTCCTCCTGCACTTGCGTCCAGCCTGCGTCCAGCAACTCTCTGATGATTTGAGGGCCGCCGTCTTCACTAGAGAGCTCGGCAGCCTGTGCTCAAAATGCTGCAATTAACATCAACTAACAACTCTTTGAAAGACTCTTTGCAACTTTCTGATGCACAAAGCATCGACATGGCAAACGACATGGCAAATGAGTTTCGGGCCAAGTGCAGCAACGTACTGTTCCTGCCAGAATTTGGCCTCAAAGCTGCAATTCAGCATCAATGGTATGTTAGTTCAGTCTGGTTCAGTCGTGCAGCATGTCCCCAGCCCTTGGTGATACAGTGATAAAGTGGTGGTAGCGGACGTATACGGGGGTAGTTCGGGTAATTCAATACATTGGTGATCTTAGCTCTTGGGTTCCCATGCGGAACTAAGCAGTTTCCTGCAGCCTTGGGTGCCTCAGATCCACAACGCGTTTGATCCATACAGACTCACCGTGTAGCATCATAGCATAAAGCACATAAAGCACATAGCAACAACACTGTTCCTTTCTGGTGGGCTCCGTGTCATAGCATTTCTAACAGCTCACATGGCTCACACATGGACATCTCACATAAATCTCGCACAGATTTCTCTATACCAATGCTACAAATGTTGATCGATTTTCTCGGTATTCTCTATACAAAAAGTGTTTCCATGTGTTTCCGCAGCGTTCGACTTTTTTTGGTTCGAAACGAACGACTTTTTTGGGCGCCGCACAGGTGCCTCGGCCACAGCGCGGCTCAAGGCCTGGAGCTCCGTCTGCAGCACCGCCGCGACCCTCGACCAGTTGGACCCGTTGGACCCGTTGCCGTGCTGAGCTGTGCTGTGGGGAACCCATCAGAAACGGCAATTTTTTACATGAGAAACTAGCCGCAACTAGCCGCAACTAGCCTTTACTCTGATTTTATCTTTGAGAAACTTAGATGACTCTAAAGTACTCTAAACGTGAGAGGACATCAAAGATAAATGAATCTGAAGGAGTATGTCAAAGCAATTTGGGAACTGTCTGATTGACACATTTTCTGAACATCTGTGACATCTGTGTCTGTGATTCCGGACAGGTCAGGACGACACTCTACAATCAGCGTGGCATTGGCCGCAGGGGCACCACCTTGATGGCAACGACACTTTTATCGGCACGAACCAAACCTGGCCGACAATCTACGACCTTTGCAATATTCGCAACAGTTTCGCAACGATTTCGCAAATTTGCACAATGCATTTTTGCATCTCCGGATCTGTCCGGTTCTTCCCGGCTTTTCTTTCTTCTTCCGTTCTCCGAGTCTCCAGCTCAATGCTAAAATGCGTGCCGAAGGAATCTGTAGCGCGTGACGGTGGTTCGACTGTGCAGCGAACTTTGTGAACTTTACAAACTTTCAATATCTTGACAGATCTGGGCACAGATGCAGCACGGTGCCTTCCAAACTTTTAAAGCCTTTGCCAACGGCGTTAAGCCCTCTGCATCCTGGGAAATAGGCAGGAAATCCTGGAGAAAACTATTTTGACACCACTGGAATGAAGAAAGTTGCACAGGCAATCTTTATAGCTTTCTCTTCCTGTGGCAAACTACAGCCCTCGGTGAATTGCCTGCAACTTTCTGGTAACTCACAAGACAAGACACCTTGATGCCGAAGATCAGAGCACCATTCGAACTACGAGAAGCCTTGCAAATTGGGCAAGATGGAGGAAACGCCAGAAGACATTCTTGCTGTTGTCAAGCATTCAGCAACATATTGAGCAACATAAGCAACCGAAAGCAACCGAAGCACACCTTTTGACCCTGGGGCCCTGGCTGCCCATGCTAGAACAGACATTGCTGTGGCCTGGCGGTGTGCTTTGCATCGAGGTACCATTGAGGCACCCGAAAAGTCTCAGCACTGAGCGCCCAATGTCGCGGCACGTGCACGACGTGGCGGACCTGACCATGAAAAGCAGCTAGGTGCAGCCTCAGGTCGCAGGGCGTCGCAGGATGTCGCAGGGTGGGACAAAAATGGACGCTTCCAAAGGACGTCGCGGACGTTGTGATTGCAGCTTTTCAGACATTTTCCATGCTTTTGCCATCTGACTTTCTGTGGCTTGAGCAAAACCAAGACAAAACCAAAACACATGTTCCTCCCTCTTGAAAGTTCTGTCTAGCACGAGTTCCTTTTCTCAGCAAGGAATCTTTGTGGTGCAAAAGCGGGTACCGAAAATTTCTTGGACTTGAGACAGCCCAAAATCACGGGCAAGTTGCATTACAGAATGGCAGGCTTGGTTTTGTTGCAACCCATCACTCGTAGCAATAAATGTCAAAAAAATACAAAAAGGTGGAGATTCTCAAGCATTGACGTACTCGCATGCACTCGCCCTGTTCCACGAAGGTACCTACTTTCTGCGCAGAAAACTGGAGCACAAACGTGTACTCTAAACAATTCACATTATAGACGATAGATGATGATAGCGAGAGCAATTACAGCTCACACTCAAAGCTCTTCGCATCTCAGGCTTCATACATAGCTTGCTTGGTGTCCATCGATCGGCTCAGGCTATTGAAAGGGCTGGCCTTGTTTCGGCAACTCTCTCGGGTCAATTCCAAGGCGATAAAGACTCGGGATGAAGCAACCATAAACCATGATAAACCATGATAAACCATGATAAACCATGATAAGCCATGATACATGAAACCGCGACATAAATGGCATAGACATGACCGACATGAGCGACATGACCATCGAGTTTCTACATGTGGCAGCGCCTCCGGACTCAGGAAACCACTGACTTTCGCCTTATGAGATGATGCCCAACCGGGCGCAACCGGAAGTTCCTTTGGAAATCCAAAGCAAAATCACAAAACATCGAAAGCAAAGCATTTGGATGTAAAGCGTTGACACAGTCACTAGAGTCACTGGAGCCGCTCAAGCTTTTTCCTTATGAATCTATATCTATATATATATATATATTATATATATATTATATATATAATACACATAATATCTATCTATATAATATATATATATATAAATATAATATATGTTTTTCCTTCGAATTTTGATCAAAAGCCAGTTCCGCCACCTTGCGCTCCGAGATACTGCTGCTGAATCCAGCGCCTGGACTTCGTTCGCAGAGAGCTTCAGCTGAGTGGCTCTGATGTTGTCCTACGGCAGAAATTCGTTGAATTCTGAATTCCGTTTCCGGTGAACACGGCGCATCCATTTATCTGGTTTCGAAGTTGTCATCATGCCACATCCTATGGTTGTCACACTTGTTGTCCTATGGTTGTCATGTGACCATATTGTGACCATATTGTGACCATATTGTGACCATATGCTCCTGCAGATTCACTCAACGTCACCAACCCCACTGACCACTGTGACCACTGGGACCAGTGACCACTGGCGCGACCACCACGCCTGGGCCTGGCGCACGTTGCGGACCCCGGGGATGGGTGTGGTGCCCTTGGCGATGCACCAAGCGATGGCCGCTTGCGACAGCGTCGTCTCTGGACCATGCTGCTGCGCCACGTCTTTCATGGCATCCAGCAGTCCAGGCCATGCGGCGTCTTTCCTCAGGAACAGGTGGAACAAAAATCAACAAACAGAGTTATTACCTGAGAAGGGGGGGGACGAAAGCCAGCCCCCAAAGCAATGCTCATGGTTTTTTTTGTCTCTGCGCTGAAGTATCTCGAAGTAAAGGCGGTTGCTACAGTAGCTGTTAGCATTCCACGATACTTTCGTCCAGATCAGCTCCAGCTCGGCCGTTTTAGGCCAAATCCTGGCCAGGAGCCTTTTGGAGCCAGATCCAGAGCAGAAACCTGTTGGAAGCAATTTTCTGCCATTTGGCGGCCATTCGGCCGGCTATTGCATTTCGCTTTTGGGAAGAACGGGAAACGGCTACATATACAATTTTAGAACGAACAGCAAGCAAACAGAAGCTATGAACCAGCATTGTGAAGCTAAAAACACATAGACCCTTTTACACACAGACCCTTGCAGACTACACACAAACGCTTTTACACACAGACACTTTTTTACTTCGACACACAGATGCTTTTACACACAGACCCCTTTACAATAGCTTTACACAGAAACACGTTGACACAGAGACGCTTTTACAGACAAACAGCTTCTCACAGACACACAGACGCTTTCACACACAGACCCGTGTACGCAGGGACAGCTTTACACACAGACGCTTTTACACATAGACCCTTTGACACACAGACCCTTGCACACACAGACGCCGTGAGACATAGACGCTTTTTTCGCACAGACACTTTTTGACACATAAACATCTTGACACAGAAATGCTTTTACACAGAGACCTTTTTACACACAGACACTTTTACACAGAAACCTTTTTACACACCGACCCTTTTACGCATACACAAAATGTTGCACACAGACCCTTTTACACACAGGCGCTTTTACACACAAACACTTTTACACACATACGCTTTTACACACAAAGGCTTTTACATACAGACCTTTTTACACACAAACATCCTTACACCGAAAGGCTTTTACACAGAGTCGTAGTAGCACACAGACTGTTGGACACACAAACATCTTGACACAGAAATGCTTTTACACGCAGACCTTTTTACACACAGACACTTTTAAACACGAACCTTTTTACACACCGACCCTTTTACGCATACACAGAATGTTGCAAACAGACCCTTTTACACACAGACGCTTTTACACACAAACACTTTTACATACATACGCTTTGACACACAGAGGCTTTTACACACAGAAGCTTTTACACAGAGACCCTTTTACACACAGAAGCTTGTACACACAGACCCTTGTACACACAGATATATCTACAGAGAAACGCTTTTACACAGAGACGCTTTTACATAGAAACATCTTCACACAGAGACGTTGCGGCATGTTTTTTTACCTTCATTTGTAAAGCCGAAAAATGGTCAAATAGTTGGTGTTTTCGTGTTTTTTGAACAGTCTCGGAGCAAAAAACTCCGGAAAAAAAAACCATGTTTTCTGACGCCTCGCAAGCCCGGAGCCTTTTGGAGCCAGCTTGTGGGACTTTCGCGGCTTGCGGGCCGGCAACTAAAAGGGCCTTCTGGGATCAAGGGGAAACGGCCATTTTTAGCCAAATCCTGGCCGAAGCTCAGGGGGAAACGGCCGTTTTAGGCCAAATCCTGGCCAGGAGCCTTTTGGAGCCAGATCCAGAGCAGAAACCTGTTGGAAGCAATTTTCTGCCATTTGGCGGCCATTCGGCCGGCTATTGCATTTCGCTTTTGGGAAGAACGGGAAACGGCTACATATACAATTTTAGAACGAACAGCAAGCAAACGGAAGCTATGACCCAGCATTGTGAAGCTAAAAACACATAGACCCTTTTACACACAGACCCTTGCAGACTACACACAAACGTTTTTACACACACAAACGCTTTTACACACAGACACTTTTTTACTTCGACACACAGATGCTTTTACACACAGACCCTTTTACAAGAGCTTTACACAGAAACACGTTGACACAGAGACGCTTTTACAGACAAACAGCTTCACACAGACACGCTTGTACACACAGACGCTTTTACACACAGACCCGTGTACGCAGGGACAGCTTTACACACAGACGCTTTTGACACACAAACATCTTGACACAGAAATGCTTTTACACAGAGACCTTTTTACACACAGACACGTTTAAACAGAAACCTTTCTACACACCGACCCTTTTACGCATACACAGAATGTTGCACACAGACCCTTTTACACACAGACGCTTTTACACACAAACACTTTTACACACATACGCTTTCACACACAGAGGCTTTTACATACAGACCTTTCTACACACAAACATCTTTACACGGAAAGGCTTTTACACAGAGTCGTAGTAGCACACAGACTGTTGGACACACAAACATCTTGACACAGAAATGCTTTTACACGCAGACCTTTTTACACACAGACATTTTTAAACACGAACCTTTTTACACACGGACCCTTTTACGCATACACAGAATGTTGCAAACAGACCCTTTTACACACAGACGCTTTTACACACAAACACTTTTGCATACATACGCTTTGACACACAGAGGCTTTTACACACAGAAGCTTTTACACAGAGACCCTTTTACACACAGAAGCTTGTACACACAGACCCTTGTACACACAGATATATCTACAGAGAAACGCTTTTACACAGAGACGCTTTTACATAGAAACATCTTCACACAGAGACGTTGCGGCATGTTTTTTTTTACCTTCATTTGTAAAGCCGAAAAATTGTCAAATAGTTGGTGTTTTCGTGTTTTTTGAACAGTCTCGGAGCAAAAAACTCCGTTAAAAAAAAAAAAAACGTGTTTTTTGACGCCTCGCAAGCCCAAAACCACGGTAGTTGCGGTGTTTTTTTGCTCCTGGAACCAAAAACCACGGTGTTTACAGTGTTTTATGGCCAGCACCTAGCAAAAACAGTGGTATTTACGCAGTTTTCAGCATGTTGCAAGACGTACTTTTGCCAGGCCAAACGCACAAAAACACCGTAAATTACAGTGTTTCGGCATTTGAAACCCGATGAAAACCGTCAAGAACCACCAACAAGGTAAAGCCGAAAAATGGTCAAATAGGTGGTGTTTTCGTGTTTTTTTGAACATTCTCGGAGCAAAAAACTCCGTAAAAACCGTGTTTTTTTGACGCCTCGCAAGCCCAAAACCACGGTATTTGCGGTGTTTTTTGCTCCTGGAACCAAAAACCACGGTATTTACAGTGTTTTATGGCCAGAACCTAGCAAAAACAGTGGTATTTACGCAGTTTTCAGCATGTTGCAAGACGTACTTTTGCCAGGCCAAACGCACAAAAACACCGTAAATTACAGTGTTTTGGCGTTTGAAACCCGATGAAAACCGTCGAAAACCACCAACAAGTGTCCAAAATGGAGCATCTCGTTCGGGCCCAAAAAACCAGGCAAACGGCAGGTCAGTTTTTGAGCTCTCCCCCCCCAGGCTCCGGCCTCACCTTTCAAAAACGGACCGATTTCGGGCCTCCCCCCCCACACCCCCTAGATTAGCTTCGCTTCGCTTCGCTTATACCTATACTCAAGCCCAGGCCTTCGGCTGGCTTTCGTGATATGTTATTATCCTTTTGCAAAGTTATGTTACAATGTAAAGTTATGTGAAGTTACTATGCTATATGATATGCTATGATATGCTATGCTCAAAGATAATCCATTGCATGTTGCTTTTCACGTCGGAAGGGTCATCTATGGTCATCTATGGTCATCTTGATGATCCTGGCATATCTTGGCCATGACATGTTTCTGTGTTTGGTCAACGGTCAGAGATATGCTTTGTTGCCGGGGTTCTGCAGCTTGTCAGAGATGGCAGCACGTGGACCAGATGGCGGAGTGCTTGGGGTCCACTTCCCTGTCAGAGCACCTCGGGTTCTTAGCCGAAACAGCGAGCTCTTTTAAGGCCAAATGAATAGATCATAATGGATCCGTATATCTATAATATTCTATTTTTATTCATATATCCACTGCACATGTATTAATGGTGCACATATCCACTGCGCACACCCATGTGCACATCTATTGAAAACTCTCGGTGTATATTCACTGCAAATACGCAAACATCCTATCTGACAGATCCTGGTAGCAAAAATCACACCGACTGCGCGTCACACATCGGCGGTCTAAATTGGTGCCAAAGCGCCCAAGGCCAAAGGGCTGTACGCCAGAATCTTCACGCCCAACTCGTCGCAGGTTTCTTTCATTCCATTCCTCCAGAAAATTAATGATATTTCAACAAAACATCACAGTATCATATGAGTATCATATGAATATCATATGAATATCAAGTAATGGACAAGGTCAGAAGACCAGTGCTCAAGAACAGCTTATCAACGACTTTGTTAAGTTCAAGATCTAAAGAATTCCTGTCACTGCTTGGAGGATGTGAAGAAAATGATCGTCAAATGCCAGTGCAAGCAAGCTGCAACTCTGGGTACCGATACAGCAGGCTATACCTCAGGTCAGCAGTAGCAGTCTTAGCCTCACAGTGCTGGCATCTGACTACTCGCCATGCCATGGCTTGTCAGTTGCTTGCGTCACAGGTCCAAGTGGTCCAAGGTGCTGGATCTGATTGGATGTCAATGGGATCCCTCGTTCACCCAAGGTCTTGCTGATGGCACGGACTGCTGAACTACCTGATGGCAGATAGGGACCGAAAACCTTCATGTCGATGAAATCTACGTATACCCAAGTTCCCCTTGCAAGCACATGACTGAATCCTGCTGTATGCCGCAGTATGCCTGTACGTAATTCTTTGGGTCTGATTGGGTCTGATTGGGTCTGACAGGTGGTCATGCATGAGTCATACATGAGTCATGGGACAAGTTGCCATAGTTGGAAACGCCAACGGCTTTCACCAAGCCCTGCTCATAGCAATCACCGAGGCCGTCCCAGAAGACCTCACTGCGGACATCAGGAATCAGGATGTGTCCATCTCCGCGGGATTCTCCCTGAAACATCACATCCTGCAAGCTTCGTTGCCTGAGGATCACGCCTCATTCTTCCAAACCTGAGCATTGATTATCTTGAACTTATATTGACATTATATTGATATTATATTGATTAGCTGGGGACATGTTGGACTGAAAAAATGATAGCACTGTGCTCAAGGGATAGCATCAACTCAAGAACACCATCTTTCGCTGGAGTCCAACGGTTCCACTCTCTCTCAACAAAAACAGAAGGCTGACATGCAAGCATAGGGCTGACGGGAAGTGAATCTGGTAGATGTCAATGGAATCCATTCCTCAAATTCCAGGGTTGTCTGGATGTGAACAAGGCTTTGCTTCCAAATACAATCGCAAGGGGCTGTCCAGAAGGTCCGAATTCTCTATGGATTCCAAAGATAGTCAAAATAATTTTACTGTTTCTTTGCAAATTTTCATCGGTTTCTTGACGATTCCACCTTCCGCATAAAGCATGCGAGTGTCCCAAACGCTCAAGGGAGCCTTTGCACGCTTTCACCACATCTTGTCGATCCAGCTTCCATGGAAAGGCCGCAAACTTTGTCGCGACCTGTTCAGTCCAATTTCCATATGTTTCCTCTGTCTTCCTCGGTATGTTTCTTTTCTCGAAGAACGGGGAAAATATTTGGAAAGAATGCAAATGATATGAGAAAAGTACAGCCTTGCAGACATGCCTGGACGTCCTTTGCGCCACTTTCTCGCAGGAATGTTCCCAGCAGTTCCTTCTCACGCGAACAAAGAGGCAACGCTTCACACACTTTCACTCTGCAAAACCATGAGAGCCATCACCCAAAAAATCTGTGACTTTCTTGCGAAAGCTCTGAACAGTTGGACACGTTCTGATGCACAGCTTCGTAGGCCTCACTGCGCCCTGGGCCGTAGATCTCCGCAGTATCGAAGAGCTTCACACCGCCCTTGATGCAGGCGTCGAAACCTGGAAACCAAACTGTGCAAATATGTGCAAATTATGCAGGCCAAAAACAAGAGCTGTATCTGGGTGGCAAGGGCTAGAGGCTAGAGAGGTTGGCAGTCCTAACAGCTGGAGTTCTGAAATCAAACCGTCACATGTGTTCTTGAAAATGCTTCAACTAGCTCTTGATGAATTTTGGACATGCTGGATTTGGCTCAAGAATTCATGAGTATTGATCAGAAATGATCAGAAATGATCGGAAAGAGGATGACCAGGATGAACATGTGGAACCGCACAGTTGCCGTGTGCTGCATGTGCTGCACCTTCTCGTAGCTCCTGGTCCTGCTTTTCGTTGTAGCCCCAGAAGAGGCGGTCGCCCCAGGCCCAGGCGCCGACACCAAAATTCGGCACTTGCAGGGCCTTTCCCAAGTTCAATGACTGAAGCGTAGATGCGAAGTGATAACGAAGTCTGAAACACATTTCTGAACCAGAAACATGATGAAACATGGTAGCATATGGTAGCATATGGTAGCATTCTGTGAACGATTCGGATGTTGTGACTCTTGTGACACTTGTTGTGACACTTCTTGTGTGTAGATCTGGCAATGCGACATGGATCCACCATGATCCACCGGTAGCTAAGTCAGCTAGTTGGCCAACCGTTGGGGTCGTGCCTGTGTGGCTTGTGCGGCTTGTGCGGGTGGCATCACAGGCGCCACTGCTGCAGGGGCAGCAGCCAGCAAATCCCGGCGACTGACGTTGGAAACAAAGCACTGAAAAGAAGAAACAGCTGAAGTGAGCAGCAAATAGGGGAAAAAAAATATATATATAATCATATATATATAGCAAGAAAATAATGGAAATATGATATGTCCGTGAGGCATCTATTTCGCATCTTTGTATGCCTTTCGTGGATTCGGTCTTCATGAAATCGTCATCTAGGCTGATTTAAGGCTAGAGTTTGTGCAGGTCCTTTCGCCTCATGGCGTTGCATTTCACCTTCTTTCTGCGTGTGGCAACACGCGCTGCCACACCCAGCGCTAGCAATGGCTTGGCGAAGGAAGCGGTCGAAGCCGTCGAAGCAGTCGAAGCAGTCTGGCCAGGCGGAACCTACCACAGAACAGTCATGAGTTTAATGATTTTGATCATTTTTGATCTCCAAAAAATCAAATGTTACTTTAATGATTCGAAAATACGAATTTGACTCCTTCAATCTTCAATATGATCCAATTCCAGACGTCCATCACAGTTTTGTTTCTTCAAATGGTCAAAATATGTCAAAATAGATCAAGGAACTGTTCAAATCAAATCAGTTTTGTCGCTCTCTCCGTGCCTGGCTTCTTGCAGGGCTGGGGATCGCGGCCTCTTGCACCCCGTGTTTCCACACATTGGTTGCTACGAAGGCAGCCATGGCTTTGGATTCCGAGGTGGTGCAAGTCAAAGCAAGTCAAAACAAGTCAAAGAATATTCTTCAGATTTGTCACTCAAGAGCAGCTACGGGACTGTTGGGAGCGACATGTGATGCCAACAAACGTTTGGACCAGCAAATGCTTCACACACGCAATAAACAATGTAAACATCCTTGTGCAACTTATTTTCATTTTGATCACTTGCGAATGCGCACATCACCACAAGTCGCACATCACCACAAGTCGCACATCACCACAAGTCATTCTGTCCCCAACACAGAGGTAGTCACAAATCCTGCTATGATTTTTGCGAAGCATTCGTCATTACTTATTAGTGCCAAAGATCCAAATCTTCCCACGGATGGTGAGGGGCTCCACCGGCTCCACCAGGCCTACACTGGGTGCCCCCGACGGCGTGGCACCGCTCTGATCCTGAGCTGACAGATCTCCATGCTTCGCCAAGAGCGCCTCAACGACCACCTGAAACCACGGAAACCGTACGGAAGACACACAGAGTTTCAACAGTTTCCTAAACAGAAAAACTACGGTGTACCCTACATCTTGATAAGACACAACCGACACCAACAAATACCAACAAATACCAACAAATACCTATATTTTGACTTTGAATCATTTTGCTTGGAATCGATCGGATAGCGCCTATGGAAAGTTTTGCCAACTGGCCAAACAAATACAGCATTGACAGCATCAGTTTCGTGGCATTTGTGTTTCCGAACTGAGAGCCCTGACAGAGAGTGGTCCCGGGGCAACCCCGCCGTGACTTGCGAGATTGACCACACGGTGCAAAGGTGTCTCCTGGCAAAACACGCAACGGACATTTGGCTCCGAATGGCTCTAACTTTTTCTGACAGAAAGATTGAACGCCCCTAGAAAAAATCATCAAACACAACACGTATTCTGGTGGTTTGAGAAACAAGGCTTGGGAATCGGCATCCTGAGCTTCTGCAGAACAAATGCATTGGTTCAGAGAAAGGTTGGCTCGGCGCTTGGGCTTGGTGGCCAAAATTTCACTCCCGTGAACAGCAACAAATATCTGTGAGAGTCAAACAACGATGCTTTTAAGATCTTTTAATATATATATATGATATATATATATATAACATTTCAACCTCGTTCTTTCTGAGTACCTTCTGCGCGTCAAAAGCAAACACCTAAAACCTTGGACCTGTGCTAACGTCTTCCACACGTATATTGTTCGCATGCAGTGCGTAGAAGATGGGTGACTCCGAGTGACTCCTTGGTATTGTCATCCAGAATACAGTCACAGCGACCTCAGTTGGTTTTCCAGCTGCACCTGTGATGAACAACCATAGACTAGACTATAACTGTTACTATAACTGCACATCTCAAATTATCAACCCCCAAATGAGCTAAACATAGCTAAACCACCAACACTACCAACATTACCAACATTACCAACACAGCTGAAAGTGTTTCAAGCTGCACTTGCACTGGAGCACAGTTTCTTTCCGTTGTTTCTGATGCGGCCAAGAGTTGGACCAATGGGCAAGTAGTTGGCCGCTTCGGCAGCTGCGGACATAAAAGAGGCCTTCCACCGTCGCGAGATGTGGCGACAGAAATGACGACTTCTGAAGTTTCTTCAAAACTAATTACAAACTCTTTTGACGTCGTTTTCTGTGTCTTTCTCTTAGTACTGTTGGTGGGCTACTTTATCGTAACTTCTGCCTGTCCTACACATGTCATGATTTTCCATTCAAATTCATTGTTCACATCTCGCAAAGCAGAAACCATTAGGCTGCATGATGCAGCAATTTGGCCTGCATCTTCTCCATGTAGCGGACCACATCTGATGTGCACCTGATCAGATTGAGATAATTGACATACAAACTTGATCTGATTGAACTTGAAACACCCATTGTGACATATGCCACAAGACCCACATCAACAAAGTGACATGGAGCTGACACGTCATGCTGTCGATATCTTGGTTTCCACACCCGGAAAGCTGAGCCGCGACTCCACTGTGCAATATTTGCAATGCCTCAAATAGCAAAAAAACATGAAAAAACACATGATTCTCACAATCCAGCCACATTGAGAAGGGCAGTATTCGATGATTCCAGAACGTGATTCTAAAAATGGTTCAAAATCTACTGTAAAACCGCCACACTTTGCCAACTTGACATGATCATCAAGTTCGAAATTTCAATGGGGCGGAGATTCTTGCAATCAGGCATGAAAGAGACACTCTTTACTCTTTCATTGAATTTGCAAGAAACTAATCCAAAGCAGGGTGTTGTAAGTGTTGTACACTTTCAGGACCAGTTTTGTGGGCCCACTAATTCCATCTAATTCCATTGAATATGAGATATATGATATATGAGTGAATTGATGGGGTGTCCATGGGGTGTCCATGGGACCCTCAGCTTCGCACCAGGAAAAACCACCGCAGCATCGACATCGCGTTGCGCCCGGCGACTTCGCCGCGGGGCGCAAAGTCGAAGCCCGGTGTCGATGCTAGCAATGTGCTGATGTGTGGAGTCTTTGTGCCTTCAGAAGCCCTCATTTAAGATGCGGTTACTATGCTTTTCTTGTTTTGGTTTTGGGATTCAACAGTGATGCGACATGGTTGAAAGATGTTGAAATAGTTGAGATGATTTGTGCCAAGGCTTGCAAGAATTTCATGCAAAATTTGGAACATGTTGCATCTCCCATGAACTTAAGCTGATGAAGACCGGGAACACGGAAACAATGGCAGTGTTGATAGGGCAGGGGTCATGCAGTTTGTCCGGTACATAGTCAGCGCAATTCACAGCAAGGCAAACCCTTCGCAGCACTCAAGGGTGTAGGGTGGATCTAGGGTGAGTGAGGGAATCATGTTCTTTTGAACTTGCATTTTGTGGTGAGATGTGGTGAGTGATGTGTGAGTGCAAACTGATGATGCCTTCTCTAGCATTTTTTCGTGTCTGTGATGCTACGTGGATAAACCTGCATTCCCAGGGCGGATACCTTGGAAACTCAAGCAGCAAGCAAACATCATTAACAAGACTCGTTCAACATTCATATACTCTATGCTAGGGGCGTATCATGGCGTATCGCATGTGTAGTTCATATGGCGGTGGTGGTGGCCGTGGTGAGCTTACATTCAAGGACCTCGGCTGCAGCGGCTGGACCTTCATTTTGGAACTCTGTGGGCTTTCCAGCGCTTTGGCTGAATGACGAGCTGCTACTAAAGGTTTTGGGTCACGATGCGTCACTAAGGATCGCAATGATCTTCAAACGGATCCGATTGTGTTTCTCCTCTCGATGTAACTGTTGACCTAACTACCATGTCCGTGGCCAGCAGGATTTTTCATGCTCGAAGCCACAAGAAAACCGCTCCATCGCCAGATCGTGCAATCATTATCTCGTCATCGAGGAAAGTGATGTTGAGATTCTCGTTCCTGCAACCCAAAACATCCAAAACAATGGAGGCCAATGATGAAAGGAACTTTGAAGTAGCAAATGAAATAATGTTTTAGAATATGCAGCTGTTGTGACGCCGTGAAAAAATCGCTTCGCAAGAAAGATCATCCTCGTTGGCAAAAGCAATTGGTCAAGCGAGCGAAAATGAAGTAGGAAACGCCTGGAATGGCACAGAGATGTGTCAGAAGCCTCAAATGTTGACAGGAATGGTTAACATTGACAAACAGCAATTGACTGAATCTAATTGTTTTTTTTTGGATTTTCTGAATTTCTCGAGATTCTAAGTCTCAACTTGAATCTCTCGCTGCAACGTGACCCAGTGCCTGGAAGAAATCACCTCCACCTTGGCCCGCAACCGTACCTGGCAGTTAAAGCATGCTATATATAGCGCGAACGGCAAAACATGGCCAAACTAAACCAATCATGCATCAATCATCCATTAATCATCAGAGATGTGGAGAGATTCAATTTTGAACAATGCAACACAACATGGAACATCAATTTTCAAAGGAACATTTGCAGCTGGCCTGTGTTTCAGGCACCAGCCATGGCACAAGAGCCGAACCCACAGGCGCCAAACGGGCACAAGTGATGAGCTCCAGCTCCTGAATTTCAAATGTGGATGCTGTGAGCCCTGTGAGCAAATAAGATAAATATAGATAAATAAGTTTAGAAGTTCGACAGCGCTCCCCACCTGTTGGGAGTCACCTGGCGCAGCCAAGTCGCAAAGTCCGGAATCTTGATGCAACGCTTAGTCGAACTGGAAGAACAGAACACAACAATTCAACAATTCTATGGTACTACGCTTCACTTGACAATGATTGCATATGATTGCATTTGCGCAGGACCTGATTTCGTGAACTTCTGCTCGATCTCCCCGCAGTCTACAAAGGGCATTGCACCCAATAGAAGAACCTCAGTGAGGCTGCCGTGGCCACAGAATCCTTTCATATCCTTTACCGCTCGCTCAAAGCGCTTAAATTGGCGCAGTGTGAAACGCCCCAAATAACTTGCGTCATCAACAAATGGCAAAAAGCTCCGTCTAATGCAAAAATGAAACAGCTGGCGCGGTACACCACATCAAACGCCATCTCCCGAAGAGCTTCTCCTCAACCGAAGACGGCATGCTTGAATCATCTTGAATACATGATTGTGTTGTTTGTGTGCGCATGTGAATGTGCTGTCAAATCCTGATATGACCCAACATGAAACTTCAATGCAGTGCGCTACGTACCAAGACTGTTCATACTTCTTGAAGACCCAGGCGTTCTGTCCGAGCCACTGAAACTGTGCCATCGACTGGCAGCGATCCATCTGACATTTTTTCCAACTCAGCAATGCTTGCCAAGATGTCGCCCTCAGTTCCAAGACTCTGCTTGATGCTGCATGGATAGATGCATGGAGCAGTGCACGGTTGAACAAACGACACCCAATTTTGGCAGCCAGGAGACCCGAAGCTTGAAGGACAATGGCCCAAAGCCACCTTGTTTGACAACTGGGTCTGGGGGCTTATGATCTGCAATCCAGGTGCAGGTAGCTGGTAAAAAAAAATAGTCTTGGGTTGAGAAGCACCAAATCTTTCGCACTTGAAACCCTAGGAATCCCTAGGATCCTATTTGGCGCATCCTATTTGGCGCATCAGTAGGGTCCATGGAGCTCTCTAAAAAGTACCCAGGATGTCTTATGTTTTTCTCGTAATTTGGCTGTGCCACGGTTGGTGCCCGCAGTCAAGCGGAGCAGGTGTGCCTGGAGGGGTCAAAGTCATTTGGCATCACTTTTCTTTTGACAATTTCACAATTCTGGCGGCAATTCTGGCTTCATATCGGGTCATATTGGTTATTGAAGTTATTGAAGTTATTGACATTACTCATGCGACAGAGTCTCGCCTTCAGCGCGAATGCTCCTGCCACGCGAAGCGCCGCTCCGCCGCTTTGGGGCGGTGCCTCCCGGCGCAGGAACCGTGCCACGGCCCCTGGAATCTGATCCAAGTCATCCTGAAAATCCTTAGCTCCAGCGATCTCTGGCGATGGCAAAATATGGAAAATGAGTGCTGGAAGCTGCTGGAAGCTGCTAGAAGCTGGAATTTCGTCATCTGCCACTGTCTGGCTGTTTGGTGACATCCATGCCACTTTCACAAGAACTTCTGCCATGCTCAGCGAGACTACAACGTATGAATGTAAGATGCATTTGGCCATCTTTGCCTTAGCTTGTCTACTTTTGTGCCAAGATTCCAAGGGTATCCAGGAATCACCCTTCAATCTAATCAACCTTGGGGCAATGCCTTCTCAAAGGGTTTTCACAGTACAAAACTTTGCCAACAATGACCAGGATGACAGCATGATGACGGCTTCACACTTGAGACCAAGTGAAAACTTGAGACCAAGTCAAACCGGAACAAGTGATACAGATCGATACAATGTCTGTGATATTTGCCAAATTTTGCCAATAACGTTAACAATGCTCTCATCAAACAAAACTGCAAAACTGCGTGCAGAATCTTCTTTTCTGCCGGGTGTCTCCACTGTTCGCGGTTGCTCTTGATCTTCTTCCCACTCCTGAGTTAGACCAGGCGGTGGATGCTTTTTATGGCTAAGACCGCTAGGACCGCTAGGACCGCTAGGAAGTGGAGAAAGTGGAATGGAATGGTTTGATCACATTTGATCGATCGATCCATCTTTGGATCTGCCCATGGCGAAATTTGGACACTCCATGACGGTCCTGAATACCATCGTCGGCCTCCCATTCAGCTTCCAGCTGCTTCCGGGCTTCAGAAATCTCCTGTGCAAAATGGTCGATGGTCCTGGATACCTTGCTGAGCTAACTTAGCAGACTTAGCAGACTTAAGCACCCTGCACATCACACCGCTCTAAGTTCTCAGTTGGGCTGTCGCCTCGTCCTCCTCGTCCTCCTCGTCCTCCTCTTGCTCCTCGTCGGACTCCTCCCAGGCTTCCTCCGTAATACGCGGGAGACGTGGAGACTGCCAGTGACAGGAACTGACATCGCCCGGCCTCGAGGCTCTTGGCCAGCTCCTTCCCAGGCGGAGGCGGGACGAGTTGAACCGAAAACCAGGAACATCAAACGTCTTTCGATGTCTTTCTATGTCTAGATTTTGTCTCTTTCAAAATCTTTTCTTGCTCCCTGTCGGTATCGAGACCCATTGGTGCACTGAAGTGATAGGCATATGTGAAACAGATTATCCTCAGTATGCCTCAATTTTCGCTGTTTCACATTTATTCACATTTCATATCATTTCATATCATTTGACCATGATCTCAGCGCTGTCCTTCTCCAACTCCGCTTCAATGGCATCTAGAGGATCCCAAGCGTCCTGATCAAGTGGATCAAGGGACAAAATTCTCTTGATACTCGCAACGTTCTGTTGACATGCAAATGTTAATAATGTTAATGTTAACAGTTAAATACAGTTAACAAATATCTAACACATATCGAAGATTAACGAACATTTGCAGCGCAATCCAATATGAGCTGTCAACGGAATCCAATGACTTGGCAGCTTACACGGCCCAGCCACGGCCTGGCCTGTGGGGGTTCCTTTTGTTGGCAGCCCAGCACCGACCTGGGCAGCCACGGTCACAGCCGAATGATACCGAATAAGTGAATAAGTCATCCGAATGTAACCTGCCACAGCCTTGCAACTCCTTGCAACTCCTTGCAACTGCCCTGAGAGAAACTTCGGACTTCCGAAACTATGGCGGAAGATCTTGTGAAGTTCAAAAGGAATCACCAAAGCTGCCGAATGCCGCAACTAATGCCCTAAGCTGGTGCTGATAGATGCTAAATGATGCTAATAGGCTAGACCTTGCTCCCCAAGCACCCCTCTGATGCACTGCAACATAATCGGTCGAGACGCAAGAGCCAAGCTGAATCGTCCTGAACGGTTGAAAGGAGTTGAAAGGAGTGAAATCATGATGAATACGGATGAATCAATATGAATCACGTGGGTCTGGAGAAACTCTTGGGATTCGTTGAAAAACTTGCAATGTGATGACCATCGCATATGCATAGGTTGCATAGGACGAAGGGACAAACGGCGCCTGCGGGTCATTGCTGAATTCCACTAGCAGCAGCCGCTTTGGCAGGGCTGCGGCAGCACGGATCTGTTCTGCCAGTTCCTGCCGGGCCAAGGAAACTCTGCAGCCCTTAAGGAGGTGCAGTGCCAAAGGTTATCTGTGTCAAGTTCTGATAGCAAATTCACATAATGAATTGTATATAAAATACTTAAAATATTTTATAATATTTTAAAGGTCAAAAAGTCCAAAATCAAATTTTCCCATGAAGCTGTCGTTGCTCCTCCCGGCTTGGGGTGAAGTTCCGGACATTTTCAGCTAGCGAAAGGATGCCAGGGAAAACCTCTCGACAGGACAGTGAGGCGTCTGCGCAAAGTGTTCCTCGAAATAATTCTCTACATCTTTTTCCATCTTATGCTAGCCCATTGCCCATGAGTTTTGCTTCAGTTTGATTCTTCTCCAATGTGTTTGAACATAACATATTTGAAATATTTTGAAATCTTCTCAAGCTGTTTGAATATTTTGAATTCTCAATTGTGTTCCAGGCTTGTCACACACAATGTCGCCTGTGCAGGGAAGTTGGACACCTCGCCACGCGGCGAGGACTCCAATGCCTGCAACGTACCAAGGCAGGGCAAAGGCGAAGGCGAAGGCAGAACAATGTGATGGGAGTTCTGCCGAGTTCTTGTGTTGCTGCATTTCTGAACAGTTCTGAACAGTTCTGAACCTTGCAACTTCGCAACTCTACACTTCTAAGATTTCTAAGCAATCAAAAAACATAATGATTGAACTTCGGCCAGACACCGCCGAACTCACCATGTCTATCCATGTCTACATCTCCAATGCCAAACCGGACCCACCTTCAACAGCTTGGGCCATGTTGGACTTGTCGTCTCCATCTCTGCAGCAGATGAGTTCAGTTCTGCCACACCACGGAGCAAGGCTTCAGCAAAACGGCCGCCTCAAAGAGTGTCAAGGGCTCAACTAGGAAAGTCCTGAAGTAAGCCTTTCGAAAACATACAACATCATACAACATTGAGTCCTTGACCAAACACAATAATTCTGTTCAATCAAGTTGAATCAGTAGAAAAATCACAGCTCACGCTCAGGAAGACTCTTCAAGCTTTGAGTTGTGAAATCTGCTGTGAATCCAAAATTGCTTCTTCCGTTCTCTTGTTGCACCTTGCTTCAGCTGCTTCTTAGAGATGCGCTTTAGCCCTCCACCTTGGCTGGAACCAGAAAAGGGTGCCTTGACAATCCTTGAGATAGATCTTTGACAATCATTCATTCGTTTTCCGACTTCTCTCTGCCAGGGCACTCAGCAGTCTCGCCAGAGGCTTCGGTAAGTTTGGCAAAGGCAGGCTGCGTGCAGGCGTCAATCCCAGAAGAACCAAACCTGCCGAACAATGCTGGCAACTCGCTACCCAATTTGCCAATTACTCGCCCGTTGTGTCTGTGGGGTCGCCCATGTTCTCGCAAAGGCTGGCTTGCTGTCATTCAACAAAATGTTGAGGACAATCCCACTATGATGGTGCCACATTTTTTTCCGATTTCTGAACATTCTGAACTCTGCAAAAAGTTGTGAAACACCCATCTGCAACTACAATATGTACAATTATGTACACATATTGCAGTGATGTCATCGTTTGCAGTTTGGATAACACTTCCCATGGCGCCTGCCCGGCGATGGCGGGTCGCCACCAGGAGCTGCACCACGGCACCGGTGCCATGGCCACAGGACCAGATTGGCGCCGTGGCCAAGCGCCGAAGGCCTGGCGTCTGACCGAAGTCCAGAGAGGAATTCCAGAGGTATTTAAATTAAATAGGTGAATCACTATGAATCACTGTTTGATGGAAACATATTGAAATATATTGAAAAATCGATTTGAGATGGTTTGAGTTTGGAAACTGCATTAAGCAATTCTGGAGACCAAAGTTGCCTTGCAATGTGCACCGGGCCTTGTCTTTGCAAAGAAAGTAGGACATTGTCCATGTGTTCTGCTGCCTGGGAAGCAGAACTTGCTTTTTGTGCAACTCATCACTTGGCTGTCGCACGATTCGCACGATTCGCATGACTCGCATGACTCGCATGACATGAGATTCTGAATGGCCGACTTCTTTGGCAGCAAGGTCGTGGTCGAAGCTGGAGTTCAAAGGCGTAGCAACCACCACGGCACCTCAAGGATTACAGTAGTGACTAGGCACGCTACACGATCAGGCACGATACTGCTTTTGGCAGTAACATGTCAAACTGTGAACACAGAGAGAGAGAGAGAGAGAATGCAAAAAAATTGTAAGAACAAATTATAAAATATTGTTGTTATATAAATTTATACATTGCAAATCTAAACATGTTAAGAACATGGAACGAACTCGTCACTGCAAGGTCTGCACCTGTCTCTTCTGCGATGGCTTCAAGGAATCTGCTGTACCTGTGGATAGGGACACCCGTGAAAAATCACTAAAATGTGTTGACATCCGGTGTGTCCTATCATTTGTATTTTTCAACATGCCGCTTGGTACAATATATGCTATGGTAGAATGATCTTTGGACCTGTCCCCTTCTTTGACATACACCACATACTACAGAATAGATCAATCTCTTGTTGGCATTTCCAAAAACTTCAAGAAAAGTCCACAGTTGCTCAAACATCCTCCAATCCGACTTGGAACATCTTTGGGCCGCAAATCAACACTCCTAACTCATCCATACCTAACTTGCAGTGCTTCTATCCGATTCTATCCAAGCCACGAAGTGCGGGGGAGGGAGCCGCTGATGGCACCACCCACAAAGTGCACCAAACAGCAAGGCGGCTCGGCCTTAGCCGCGACCACGTCACGTCACATCTCAATACATCTCAACCCTTGGCTCCATGGAATTCATTGCCAACAAAGAACTTTGGAAAATTTCAGAAACACCTATCCAGCATCATTCAGCCTATCCCTGTTCATCCGTTCCTATTTCCAGCTGTTTTTGATTGCTGTGAACACCCTTTAATCTGTCCGTGCCTCTGGAAAATACACTGGACAACCGGCCACCTGACACAACTGTTGTGCTTGGGGTCATTGCTGTCTCTGGTCTCTGCAAATTCAAACAGTCACGGACCGCAGCAACAACCACAGTCTACCGCCGTCTACGTCTACCTTTGTCTACTTCAGCGTCTTTCCCACCTCAGTCCATTGGCTTCCGCGCCGCCGTGTCCGGCGTAGCAGTCTGCCCCGTCTGCCCCGATGCCGATGAACCCGGAGGCCTGGCAGCAGTTTCAGTGTCAGGTTGGAGTGCTGCTGCAACGGTTGCTGCAACGTTGCTGAATCTTTGAAACCTTCTGGCAATGCACCACCTTGGTCAAAATCACAGCACAGACTCAGCAGTAGCAACAAACAGTGTGCCTGGGACAGCAAGTGCGGGTGCTAACCATACCCAGTGCTTGAACACAGCGTTTTGCCATGTTGTCACTGAAGGCACCTGAAAGGGCGAACAGAGAAGCACGAGTGATCAGGATGAAGATGAAAATGGAGGCAATCGCTGTATGACATCTTTGTTTTCTGTTTATTTTCTTGTACTGGGCTACTGGGCCGTCACCCGTGTCACCGCAACAAGCGGGGTCTTTGATGTTGCAATGCGTGTGGCGCCAGGCGGCAAGGCCGCACATGGCGAAGCTGCCATTGCAACAAATGACTTTCAAATGATAAAAATCATAAAACAACCGCTGCGAAAAGGTGCAAAACACACATGTGGATCGAACATGCCAATTGGCCCTGAAACTGAGATTACCTCTCACTTTTCATAATAATCTAGCCTGCCTTTAAATCGGGGATTCACATTTGCATACATTTTTTTTTCACAAAACAGTTCTGGTGATCAACAACATGTGAAATTACAGCGAATAGACCTTGTATGGCTTTGTATAGCGTTGTAATCTGAATGTACCCATGCACTTGCTCGGCTAACCTGAGGGAAAAACCCGACCATGCCAGCTGTGCAGGTTCCAGGTTCAAAATTCAATTCTCAAAACAGCTGTAACAATGCAGTTAAACGAAGGTGCAACTGTGACCCCCAAATATCGTTTCTCACCATTTTTTGTTCCGCCCTGCCCCCCCCCATGAAGTCCACACATGGATGCTCTATGGATGCTCTTTGTTCCTCCGTGCCGTTTTCAAACCGTGATTTGTATGACATCCTGGACATCATCATCATGTCTTCACCTTCCTCACTGTGAAAGGGCTGGGCACTTTTTGCGTTGGCCCATTACACTCACCAGGCTGCAAAGCTAGGAAAGCTACTTGGTGATGGACGGTGGTATTTAGTGGTATTGATGGATATTCATGGCAACACATAGCATCCCATCAGTACAACTATGTTTAAACAATGTTTCTGAAAATCAACTTCCACCTCTGCAGTGTCATTTCATGATCTTTTCATGTATTTTCACGTTTGGCTTGCTGCTTGCATGCCTTGCGGGTTTGGCACTTCACTTCACAATTTCAGCCTTCACACGGGAATCCGTCGGCTTGGGACACTTCTGCAGGTATTCCAAGAGCTGGACCTGCGCAGCTGCGCAGCCAGACGGATTTTTCATGGTCTTTCCAGATTTCGGAAGCTGTGATGTTTTGAAGATCCTTGTAGCAAACATTCAACAGGGATTGGACTCCGACTAGACGTGGTAAACAAATAAGTCATATAAAGTATTATTATAAAGTCATATGCCATATGCTTTTTAAGATTGTTGACCCGTTCTTGTAATCCACTACGAGTGACTCGTGTTGATGTCACGATGTCCCTGTCAGCAACTGTCAGCAACATCCCATTGGCACCACGATGCACCACGCCTTGGTGCTGCTGGGCAACTTCTCGAGCTCCGTGGGTGGCAGCTGTGCTAAGCGTTCCATGTTGGCTTTCTGCTCCTCCGGTTGATATCGAGGGATATATGGGATATCGAGTAGGCAAACTTTTGGGATTGGTCTTTGGAGCGGGTGGATCTTGATTGGTGGAATTTGCTGGTCATGAATGAGTTAGAAAATGTTAGAAACGGCCAGTAGATTGTGGAAGGGCGCTGATTGGAAAGTGTGTTTGGGTTCTTGCCACTCTGTAAGCAGCGCATGCAAAACTGAAAGGCAACCCTGATCAGTTCCCCGTCCTCAGTGAAGGTGGGGGCAGCAGGAGCCTGCCAAGGGATGGGATGCAAACTATGATTTTCTTCTTTTTTTTTCCATCCTCTTTCCACTGGCCTGTGGAATTGGCATTGGTGCCATTGGAGCCTTGCTTGGCGTCGCTTGACGTCGCTTTGCGGTGTGACCTTTCTCTGAGAGACTGGCCATGGGGGCCATTGGAGCCATTGGAGCCATTGGAGCCATTGGCCTGGGAAAGTTGAGGCGGCAAGTCGTTCCGGGTCTGCTTAGTAAACGAATGTGTTAGCCCTTTCTAATTTGTAGATCCAGTTAGATCCAAGTGAAAAAAGGCCTCAATTTTTTTCTTTCCCAGCGGTCTGCGGGTCATGCGGGTCCCTTGGTCTTCCGCCATTTCTCTCCATTTCTCCAGGCTCTCGTACCGTGCCATACCAGGGAATCCCATGGGAGCGAAACCGCCTGGAGGCCTTGGTGGCGAGCTCCAATGCTGTGACCCGATGGCCCCATCCGAGTGGGGACGATGGCGATATGGGGACTGAGATACTGGCGATGATTGGCGATTACTGTTGTATATCATTGGCGTATGCATTTTGTGTGAAGTATGAACGCTTCCAAGTATGAACGACCAGGTCGTTAGTATGGTCTGGGAAACAAATCCGTCGAAACAAAAACTAACACAATCTGAAACAAAGGCCTTGGGAAGGGAATCAAGTAAGGCAGCCAACGAGTCTGATCAAGTGTTTCACAGCCTGAAGATGATGGGTCTCAGTTACTGCAAACGTCATGTGAATCATGTGATAAATATGACTAATTAAAACACAGTGGTATCAGTACCGATGGGTACCGATTTCAATATCACCGTGGCATCACCGTGGCTTCGGGCGGCAGAAACGGCAGAGGCTGACCTGCGGTCGGCAAAGCTCTGAGCTGATTGACGTGACCCTCTGAATCTTTTGGAAAAGGAAGGGCTGGGACTTGATTCAATGGGTTCAATGGATTCAATGGATCATGATTCATTCATGATTCATTCATGAAATATGGAAAAACTATGGGAAAAGCATGAACTAATTGTGAGCTGAGGCTGGCGGCGCCTGTCATGGCTCCATTTTTGTCTGCGCACATTCTGTACAGGTGCCCTAATGGCGCCTGCGCTGCCAACACGTCAGCTTTGCGTGTGGAAAGCTGGGATGAAGAAACGTCCAGAAACGTTCGCGATTCCGATTTCGGCAGAAATCCTCGACATTCCAGGCTGATTGTGACTGGATGCCTACGATTGCCTACGTATCTAGACGTTCTAGGCGCATCATGGCGCAGCATGGCGCATCTAGAATCTAGATGAATCTAGGATAATCTAGGCGTATCGCTGTCGCGTCCAGGATTTCCATCCAAGCGCCAAGTCATTGCCAAGTGCCTGCAGCCATCTCTGCTTGGATCTCTGGGTGATTTTGAGACGAGCGTGGAAGTAAAGCGAAGAAATATTCCAATTTTGTTGCATTTTATTCAAATTGAAATATTTCTGTGAGCATCATTGCTCTGGCACGGCTACCAAATGCCGCAACCGGCGCTTGTCGATAGCGATAGCTCAACTTGCCAACAAAACACCATCGCCAGTCCATAGGCGTTGCAGTTTTGCCAAGTCGCCTCAGGTGACCTAGTGGTGGCTATCTGCCGGGATGGCATGTCACAATTGACACCAGTTTTGTCTCATTTTCTCTCCATCGGAGGTAGAATCTAAGAATGTCTTAAGAATGTCTTAAGAATGTCTTAAGAATGTCTTAAGCATGTCTTAAGAATGTCTTGATCTTGATCATCTTGATATGTTTACATTTTTTTCATCATCTCAACATCTTTTGCCATTTCAGCATGGTGAAGTCAGCACAACAAAGCCGTGACGTCACGTGTCATCCCAATCATCGAAGAGGGTGTTGAGCCAGACGTGCTGCAGCATCTCCTTGGTAAAGTGCAGTCAATGAAATCCTACGGAGATCCCACGGATCCTGCCGGCATTGCCCAAAAGGATTCGATCTCAACTATCTGTAACTCTCTGCAACTATCTCAACTCCTTGCTCAAGATGTCCACTGAATTAGTTCTCTGCAAAGAAAATCAAAGAAATACGTTTGGGATTCAACTGCCAAGGGTCAGTAGCACTGAGACGTTCGGCTGGGTCTCTCCGAATGCACTGATTGAGGAAGTCCTCACTTGAGCATCGCAAAAGGAGGCGCAAACCGGCACGCGGAAAGACCCAATGGATCCCAATGGATCCCAATGGCACAACATGGCACAACATGGCACAACGATGGCACAACGATGGCACAACGATGGCACAACATGGCACAACGATGCACAATGCGTCACGATACGACACAAGTTGCATCGTGTGCATCGTGTGCATTGTGGAGTCCTTGCACTCTCCGCTCACTTGCTCCGGCAGTGGTGGCCTCTCCTCCGAATGGAATCACAGCCAGCATTGCAAACCAAACTATCCAAACTCCTTGAAATGGGTTGTCTGACAATTCAATACAATTCATGCAAACTGTCCTGAATTCATAAGTATTATTAAGTATTCATGTCTAAGTCAAACCAATTTGTTTTCTCACCAACCTACGGTCGTGGTATGCCATCGTCCTGTGAAAGACCAATCTTCACCAGTGCTGCCATCTGATGCCTGCCCATTTTTGCACAGGTCTTGAGTCTTGAGGACAAGACTTTCACAGATTTTCACAGAAAGTTGGACAAACCTCTTGCAAAAATGCATTGAAAACAAGCAAACAATGGCGAACAATGGCGAACAACAACCATCTGGGCTGCATTCAAGCCACTCAAATCGCCCCCACGGCACATTGGCGGTGCCCATTTCCTGGCGACAAATTGGTGCAATGATTTGTATTGATTTGTGACATTTTGTGACGAATCAACAAAAATCCACACTTTTCACAGACTTTTCACTGATGCTATCGCAACACGCGAAAGGGTTTGATCAACGAGGAGGGATTGTGATGTATTTTGAAGAAGGCAGGAAAACACCCAAACCACAAGACATTAACAAACTATGAGCTATGCTGAGCCAGGCGGCGATGACGACACAACCGAAGCTCCAGAGATCGGCAGCGCGGCCGTAACGGGAATGCGCCAAGACCTGTCGTGACGTCGTGAAGCGAAAAGAGCTCAGCCTGCACAGCCTCTCCAATCACAATGTGATGATTTCTGAGTTATTGGACTTTTCCAATGGAATTAGTCGTGATGACCCATGGGCCAATTATATTACAGACTATTACATATTACATTGTAATATATTGTAGTGATATCACATATTATAATGAACAGTCTCTGAATATAATGTATATGGAATATAATATTGACTGTGATATCACATATGGATATATATATATATATCTATAATATACAATTATATTACATTATATATGGGCCAATTATATTATAGACTATTAATAGATTATATTTATTATATTCACAAAAGTATTGATTGCACAGTCTCTGTCCATGGCATATCCAGCTCGGTGTTTTGGTGACGTTCTCGGCCCGTGCTAGTTGGCCTCTGGTGCCATCCAGGGGATGGAGCCCCGCATGGTGTGCCTGGCACAGCTGTGAATCATTCTTAAACTCAGACGACTTAGATATACTTTAGATATACTTAGATTCATTGGATAACTTAGATATACTATGATATACTATTGATATACTATTGATATACTATTGATATACTTATATGTAAATCTTAGATTCATTGAATCTCCCAATATCCAATCTCCTCTGGCACTTGAGGCGCGAAAGCTGCATCTACGGCATCTGACGATATAGGCTTCAAATGACTTCAACCACTAGCTGCATCAAACTTCGAGACTTCGAGGCACGTCAAGGTCTCGTCGGTGCGCTTGGAGCAGCCGAAATCTGCCAGCTTCACCGTGTCACCTGAAGAATTTGCTGCACATCAACGGATACAAAATGATCAAAATGAAAGATAATTCTACAACATCAGCTTTCACATGGATAGGAATCCCCATGGCATGTTCGGCCTTGCCAAGCAAATGTTGAAGTTTCATGCCTCTACCTTGAATAATTTGAATATCCAGCAAGTTCTTTAAAAAACATGTATTGCAAAAACGTTTTGACGCGTTCCCACCAATCTTTGCATTGCCAAGGTGCCATCTCCAATGAGGATGTTACTCCCCTTGATGTCACGATGGATCACTGCTGGCTCCCTGGTGTGGAGATACTCTAGCCCTTCCTCGGAAAGAATGAGACATGCACTACAATGACTTGGCGAAACAAACAGCTCGCGTGAAATTCCTAGGACCTACATACTGCATACAGGCTGTTATTGCAATCTTGAGAATCAAACGCTGCAAATTTTGCAGCATGCATCCCCACTTGTTCTTCTCAACATCTCTCACATGTACTACTGAGACAAAAACTGTTGATTCTCTTCCCTCCTGGAAAAGACTACAAGAGACCACGCAGTAATTCCAAAAAAACCATGGGCAAAGTTCAAGCGGAACTGGGAGAGTCTTGTTTCAGCCATGGCATTTTTCCCTATTCCCGAGACAGACCCAGTAAACCATTTTTGTCGAGCAGCTAAGGTCTGTCGTGCATAGGAAGCCATCAGGCTCTCTGCGAATGCTCCGAAATCGTTCAAGGCCTCCGTCCAGATTCCAAGCAATTTCGCTTCGGCTGAATTGACATTTAGTCACTTTAGTCATCTGCATATAACTTTTTCATAACTTCTAATTTTTAGTCATTGTTGGAAATGTTGAGACACACAGTGCAGCCGGGAGCTGCTGAAAGTGCACCTTTCTGCAGCTTTTTTTATCCTAGATTTGTCTCCATGGATTCCTTCGATCCCTTTCAAGTTCTATCTGACAATGTTTTGTTCCTACATGAGCTGGTAGCCCCTTGGAGCCAGCTTGAGACCTGCAAAGAAACGACCTCAAGAAGGAGTCTGAAAGTCACTTTTTTTAGTCGCGTCAGGTCTCAACTGACCCCAAAAATCGCAAAACTTCTGCAGCATTTTGCTTGCCCGCTCCTGAGTGATGCTGCCACCGGGCACGTGCTCCAAATACAAATAGAGGCATTCGTCCAAATAGTCATGCCTTTGGTCGAGGGGTGTTTGGCACACAGAAACACCCATGAGGTAAGCTGATGCCAAGGCCAAGGTGCCCTAAATACTCCACGATGTGAGGATGCTTCAGCGCTTTCCTTGGCGGGGTGCTGGCCTTCGGATACCAGAGTGCCTCATATTTGTTGTGCACCCTTTGTGCCGGGGCTGCCGAGGCTCATGATGTTCACCTCGTTTTCCAAGGATTCCTGCGGAAACTCAGACGGTTTTAGTCTCCAGCACACCCGGAGGGAAAAATATGACACAATCCGGAGATTTTAAATTTAATATTTAATATATTTTTAATATTTAATATGATTTAATTGCCGGAAACCGGTCCCTAAGAGCAATCTACTCTCTCATTTCTTTGAACAAAGTCCCACGTCCCAAACTATGATCCGGTATATATACATCATATGCACACACACACACATATATATACATATGTATAGATATATAACATCCAATTATATGCACCCAGGCTGTCCTAGTTAAATTCCAGCATGCAGTGTCTGACGCGCCACTATCAATACTATCCTTTGAATTTAAATATTGGCCAGCACATCGTAACACGACTTGGTGCATTCATTTGCGTCCCACGCCATCCGAGGCCATCCCTTGTTTCACGGTCCCGAAACTTTGCATCACGGCGATCAGAAGAGTTGATCAGCACCTGGTCCAAGGCAAGGCCAACTGTTGCCAACCGAAGGTTCATTTTGATCAGCAGAGAGTGGCATCATCATAATCATCTTTCATGTTTTTCCATGTTTTTCATTGGGATTTGACTGAATTTACACTGGATTTGGATTGAATTTACACTGAATCTACACCATCACGCCATCACGAAGGAACGCCTCAGTGCAGTTGTCAACGAGCCAAACGTCGAAAGACCGGCCACATCGCTTTTTCAATCAAACACTTCGCAACAAATGCGGCTTCCTATTTTTGGAAGCTCGATGCCGATGGCCTTTGCCACAAGCGGATTGAACTAACAGAATACATGGCGGAGGTGACATCGGTTGTATTAGACGGACATTTCGTGAAGGCAGAATTGGCAACCGATCTCTAAGCAAATCTTGTCGTCATCTGAGTCATCGCATCACACTTCGAATTGTTGGGTGCTCCACATGGTCGATCTACCAACATCCCTTTGAAGGCGTCTATGGCGTATTGGACCCATCTGAAGCATTAACGCGCTGCCGCACTAATCCGCCAACACGGGAAGTGGGTCACAGATTGTCTCATCCACCGGACTTTGATACACAGCTCGCCCGACAAGCGAAGTATGAAACACTTGACTGTGGATCATTGTGGATCCAGGGTTGCTGCTCTCACTTTGAAAAATGCAACCCCAAGAATAATTGCAAAATGTCAAACGGCATGCACGAAGCATGATCGAAGGAAGTTTAGAAGTCAAACTTCCGACAGTATGGACAGATGAAGAAACAGAGGTGGGAAGAGCCAGAGAAGAGAAGCGAAGAGAAGACAAGACAACGCAAGGCAAGAAGAAAGAGAACGATCAGAGAAAAGAAGAGAAAAAGAAAGAAAACGGTCAGAGAGGAGAAAAGAAAGACTGAGAAGAGAGAAGGTCAAGGTGCGCGAAAAGTAGACAAGGCGCGAAGCACTGGGTTTTTCCAATGATTTGTGGCCCCGGAGGGTCGAAAAGTAGGCTCGCTAAAGCGGCGGGTGCGGAGCCATCTGGCAAGATGAGAGATGAAAAATTGTACGCCGCTGTGGCGCGAAGCACATTTCGAAGTCAAAATGTGCAAAACACCTCAGCTTCCGAACACTTTTCGGAGTTGAGATGTCGAAAAAGTGCACGCCGTTGTGGCGCGAAGCACATTTCGAAGTTGAGATGTTGAACAAGATGAAGCCCACGAACCCGAATGCTCACACGTATGTTAATGGTACAGATGTCAAAACACATGGTTATGCAGTGACGCACAATACCTTTCTGCAATAGTTTATTTGAACAGTCTTGTACATGTTTCCCTTGTTACCAGTCTGCAGTGTGGAGTGGAAAGTGTAGAGTGTGGAGTGTGGAGTGTGAAGTAAGGAGTGTGGAGTGTAAAGTGTGGAGTGGGGAGTGTAGAGTGTGTAAAGTGTAGAATGTGGAGTGTAAAGTGTAGAGTGTGGAGTATGGAGTGTAAAGTGTGGAGTGTGGAGTGTGGAGTGTAGAGTGTGAAGTGAGGAGTGTAAAGTGCAAAGTGTGGAGTGTGGAGTGTAAAGTGTAAAGTGCAAAGTGTGAAGTGCGGAGTGTAAAGTGTGGAGTGAGGAGTGTAAAGTGTGGGGTGTGGAGTGAGGAGTGTAAAGTGTGGAGTGTAAAGTGTGGAGTGCGGAGTGAGGAGTGTAAAGTGTGGAGTGTGGAGTGTAAAGTGTAGAGTGTGGAGTATGGAGTGTAAAGTGTAGAGTGTGGAGTGTAGAGTGTGGAGTGTAGAGTGTGGAGTGAGGAGTGTAAAGTGCAAAGTGTGGAGTGTGGAGTGTAAAGTGTAGAGTGTGGAGTATGGAGTGTAAAGTGTAGAGTGTGGAGTGTAGAGTGTGGAGTGTAGAGTGTGGAGTGAGGAGTGTAAAGTGCAAAGTGTGGAGTGTAAAGTGTAAAGTGTGGAGTGTAGAGTGTATAGTGTAGAGTGTAAAGTATAGAGTGTGGAGTGTAAAGTGTGGAGTGGGGAGTGTAGAGTGTAAAGTGTGGAGTGTAAAGTGTGGAGTGAGGAGTGTAAAGTGTGGAGTGTAAAGTGTGGAGTGTGGAGTGTTGAGTGGAAAGTGTGGAGTGTGATGTGTGGAGTGTAAAGTGTGGAGTGAGGAGTGTAAAGTGTGGAGTGTGGAGTGTGGAGTGTAAAGCGTGGAGTGTGAATTGAGAAGTGTAAAGTGTGGAGTGTGGAGTGTAAAGTGTGGAGTGTAAAGTGTGGAGTGAGGAGTGTAAAGTGTGGGGTGTGGAGTGTGGAGTGTAAAGTGTGGAGCGAGGAGTGTAAAGTGTGGAGTGAGGAGTGTAAAGTGTGGAGTGTAAAGTGTGGAGTGTGGAGTGTTGAGTGGAAAGTGTGGAGTGTGAAGTGCGGAGTGTAAAGTGTGGAGTGAGGAGTGTAAAGTGTGGGGTGTGGAGTGAGGAGTGTAAAGTGTGGAGTGTAAAGTGTGGAGTGTGGAGTGAGGAGTGTAAAGTGTGGAGTGTGGAGCGTAAAGTGTAGAGTGTGGAGTCCGGAGTGGAAAGTGTAGAGTGTGGTGTGTAGAGTGTGGAGTGTGGAGTGTAAAGTGAGGAGTGAAAAGTGTGCAGTGTGGAGTGAGGAAAGTGCCACGCTTGCCACGCAAAACGACATGACAACCTGCTTGGACACATTCGAATAGGAGAGGTTTTGCGGCTTCCCCCATAGACACGGCGAAACCACAGGAAAACCAGAGACTCGAGACGAGACACGTGGGAGCACCAAAACGAGCATTTCGTGCGAGACTTCCTCGAATTTTCACACTTTGTAGCTTCAAAATCGACGTTTTCCTACGAGTTTTCCTTAGAACCTGAAAATTTGCAACCTCAAAATCGATGTTTCGTGCGAGGCTTCCGTCAATTTTCAGCACATCGCACAAAATGCCACGCCTGCCACGGAATTTGCACCTTGTCGCCACTTGACGCAGCCCTGCCAATGCGATTTACAAAAAACACGCAGCACTACACGTCTAAAGTGCTGCGCCTGCCACGAAAAATGACGATGGACACGTCCAAAGTGCTGCGCCTGCCACGAAAACTGCAACACATCTTGTGAAAATGTCGCAAAAGTATTGCGCCTGCCACACAAAACGACTTTCGACATGTTACAAAACACCTCTGAATGTCACGAAGTGCCACGCCTGCCACGCGAAACGAAGCAACCCGACGTCTGAAACCTCCAAAAATGATCCCTCCTGCAGAACTTCCCATAGGCACGGCCATATGGTCCTCGCGCGGACGGTTGCGGACGGTTGCGATCGTGAACGCAACGTCGAGCGAACACACCCTCAACCCCCAGACCCCCAGAGTGAAACGGGAACCCGTGCTACGCATTCGGGAAAAAGTGCATGCCGTTGTGATGCGAAGCACATTTCGAAGTCAACAGGGTTAAACCGCTTTTGGATGTTCAAATGTTGTTTCGCATGGCAGGCGCAAGGGATTCGGTACTTTGCCAAAAGTGAGCAAAACGTGAGGGTTTTGTAGCATTTCCAAAAACGATGGCAGGCTTGGGACATTTGAAGAGGATCTGCAAAGATGCATTTCGCATGGCAGGCCCAGTCCAAGAGACATATTTATCAGAGATGTTAGGAGGTCAGGGCGCCATCTCCTGAGAGAGGTTGCATTTTGGAGCGTCAGATCTTCAGGTTTGCTAAGATGATTTTGCGTGACAGGTGCAGCACTTCGTATGACCTGGCCTCACTTTTTCGTGGCAGGCGCGGTACTTTAGACAGATGGAATGGAAAAATCGCAAAACGCATTGGTACGAGGCCATCAGCTCTGCACTCAACTTTCCCTTTTTGAAGGAAGTCTCGCAGACTTGCTGTGTTTTCAAGCTTGCAGATAGACAGATAGATATATAGACAACTACGACCACAACCACAAGTACCGCTACACTACACTACTACCACGGCTACAACTACAAATATACTACGCTACATTGCTATTTACACTAGCACAACAACAACTACTACAACTACAGGTGCAAGTACAACCACAGCTACCACTACACTACACTACACTACACAATGCCACACTACAGTACACAACACTACACTACACTACGCTACACTACACTACACAATGCTACACTACAGTACACAACACTGCACCACACTACAGTACATCAATTACATCACACAACAACTACAACTGCAACTACGCTACACTAATTACACTACACTACAACTACAGCTCCACTATACTACAACTACAACTACAACTGCGCTACACCACACTACATCCAGCAGTTGTGGGTGAGGTGACCATTGCAACCATTGCAACCACTCCAAAAAAAACAACTCCAACCACCTTTCGGTCCATCAGTGGATTCGCTCCGCCATCCATGCATCACCACAACTCACCTCTCCTATAGTGTCCTATCCTTGAAACTTCCGCCACCGCCTTGTGCGGTACTACTGTTAAAAGCATATAAGACATATAAGACATTCTGACACGAAACAGATCAATCCAGGATCCATGGGCCTAAATATGGGACTGCCCTAAAGACAACCAACACAATGTTGGTACGTTGGACCGTTGCCACTATACCTGGGCCAAGGTGAACAAAGGCGAAGGGTCTTTGAGTTGCACAGGATGTGAACAGGATGTGCCTTTAAAGGGTCTCCATATGCTTCAATTCAGTGTGCTTCAGTAGTTTGATTTCTTCAACTTCGACTTCGGTGCCCCAGAAACATCCAGACATGAACTCGCGATGCAGTTGATCCAAACGAAACTCAATCGTACTTGCGTAATCTTGCGTACAGAGATGTACAGAATCCTTGGCCATCTGACTAAATGCTTACAATTGCTTAGAATATCCCCCATCCCTGCATGCCAAGGGGATGAATGTGCCCAGAGGATTCGCAAAAGAATGGATCTTACAGTCTTACGCTCAAAATGGCAACAACATCAATTGGTATCCCCAAAAGCTCATATATATATGTATATATATATGTGTATATATATATATGTATATAAATATACATGTTATGTTATCTTATGCTTATGCTTATGTTTATGATTATGTTTATGTTACGTTACATTACGTTATGTTAGGTTGTGATATATATATATATGTATAGTTATATTATGATGTATCTACATGCTCTTACGTACATATGCGTCTCATGGGTCGCCAAGCCTCAAGGATCGATCCAATTTGAGATGAAATACTATTAGAAAAATCTTGGGCCTGCAAACACTGGAAAATCACAAATATCTATTTTGTCATTCTGGTGTCATTTTGTTGTATTTTTTTTTGTCACTTTATTGTCATTTTGGGAACGGGAAAATGCACAAAAATCCTTTAAAAATGACTCCCAGTCTGGGAAACGCAAGGGATGACAAAAAACAACAAAAAATGACAAAGAAACGACAAAAAATGACAAACAAATGACAAACAAATGACTCGCGTGCTGGTGAAATTGCGTTTTTGGACTTTGCAGCTCGGCTCCGGATCCAGCCACCCGCGCTGGATGAGAAAACGACAAGAAAATGCCAAAAAAATGACGCCGCAAAACAGGAATGAAAAAAACATGACAAAACCAAACGACAAAAAAATGACAACAATAAATATTCAACAACCCTCAGAGTTTGCTGGTAAGATTTTCATAAAAATACTATTTAGAGACGGCTTCCAACACGGAAGCTTCTGGAGCCGAAGATCACTACGATACCATACATGCATGTAGGTAGATAGGTATGAAATGGTATGAATGAATGTGAGTGTACGTTATATCCAATTTGAGTTGATTGCGGGACCATCTTTCCCATAAAAAAGACCTCAAGATTCTCCCTGATTTCTCTGACAAGATGCACATGGAGTGAGCAAAGAGCCTCACTCATCAAAAAGGGCTGCGACATGTACCAGGCAAAAGAATGGTATTGCACTCCCTCAATTGGTCACATGTCAGATGCCCATACATGGCCCACTTTGGTTCAGATTGACATTGGCTTCACAGACTCATCTGCTTTGATTTAGCCGTCGCTATCCTTTCGTGGCAAACACGGGGCCATGCATATGGTGATGTGTTTTCGTTCTGATGCGAACGCTTGGATCTGTCACATCCAGTGATCTGGACCCTGCACCCCGCTGCGCCCTGCTGCGCCTGCTTCAATGCACGAAGGCCACGAACGGCTTGGAAAACGTGGTGAAGTTCCTCAGCACCAGTCGGGAGTTGATGCCAAGTTACCAGATGTTACCAGTTAGCGCTAGTACAACTGGAAAAAATCGTTACAAAGATCTCATAGTGCCACAGTGCGCTGCACAACGTCACTATTTGTCCATGTTCATACTGAATCCATATTCGTCCATACTTGCCCTAGTTTCTTTCGTTCAGATTAGTCAAGGAACGGCAGGCTCTTAGTTGTGAACGACGCAGCTTTGTAGAAGGAGCTGGTGGCGTGATTTTTCCAGGAAAAAACGTCCTCGGAAGGGGAGGCTCCGTCACTGCGGGTGTCGATCCTTTCAGGCCCGTCCAGTTTAACCGTCAGTGGTTCAATGGAGTCCTGTGATCTCACCTGCCTTGTGTTCATTCCATGTTTACTCGCCGTTTACTCGCGCACTTTTTCTCTCCAATGAAAGCTACGGCGCAGATTAAGTGGCCTGCAGCACTGGTCCACCGGCTCCAGGAAAAATCTCTAGAAACATCTGATGACTGATGACGATGAACAAATCATGCTATGACGCTGGGATGCAGGCTCCCACACGCTGCCAAAGCCACACCGTGGCAAGTGAGACTGTTGAGACTGTTGAGACTGTGGCTTGCTGAAGCCTTCTGGATCTGTGGGATCAGTGTGAGGCAATGACTAATGACTGAAGGGCTCTTTCAACAGGCGATTTCAAAACGGTCACAGATACAGAGGCACTGAGCACAAAATGTTTGTGAAACAAACGGACCCAAAAAGGCCCAGCTACCCAGATCTTTTGAACAAAATAAAAATGCAACTTGTTGGCGTGGGAAGGACTGGGAAGCTGAATGAATCTTATATCTGCAAGGACTAGCAGGACCTGGGCATCTACTTCTGCAATCTTCTGCGCATCATCGTATCGTTATCTGGCATCCATCTCTTGCTCGTATTCCACTTCCAATCTGGGACCCTTTCGCCTCTTCTTTTTGGACGGGCCGCTCATGTCCTCCAGGTCAGCCCCAAAACCACCCTCCATCTCAACTTCCTCCACCTTGTCTTCTAAGTCATGTTCCCATTCCTCATCATCTTCGCCCAAGTCTTCCACAAATTCCATGTCACTTTCATCTTCCTCCAGAAGTTCTTGCTCATCTTCTTGCTCAGCATCTTTGTCCATGACGCTGTCAAACTGTTTCTTGGGGAAATTGTAGATATCCTGGGTCAAGCGAGCTCAAGTGAGCCAAGCAAAGCTCTGATTCTGCTAAAATAGGACCATGCACGCATATTTACATTTATATAAGCGCCAAAGCAATCCAAAACCAATCTATGCCCACATAGATTGCATGGATGCTGCCAATGCTGCTCAGAGTCTCCATAGGTGCCCTGTTTCAATCTTTCAAGAAGCTCTCTCTCGATAGCCAAATCCACTTTTGCAGCTGTTTCTGCTTTCAGTTCTCGTGTGGCTTCTCGCTTCTCAGTCTTCTTCTTGATGGGCACGAGCTTGGGGCCACCCTTCAGAGCCAGCTTTCGCATCCTGGCTGCAGCACCTCTCTCTTGCTCTACTGTGATACATGTAAGGAACAATGACGACAACTTCTGTAAGATGTAAATACCAAGCCTTGTCACCCGCCCTCTTGATGCTTTGGTTCACCAGCAGCTTTTGATTTTTCTTTGTGCTGTAAATTTTGGCTCCTACTTTTTTTTTCCCCCCCCGCTCTCTCTCTCTCTATAAACATATGTATGAGTTTTGTCATGGTTTGCTGCATCTTTATCCAAGCTTTCCATGTCAAATGAATGCTAGCCACCACCCAATCGAAGCACCTGATCAACATCTGCCGCATCTTGGTGAGTCGTTGCTTGCACCGATTGATTACTCGATCTGGCCAGTACTCTAGGTGTTTGTTGATCTGCTCCAATGCTTGCAGGAAATTCTTGGACAACTTCACCTCAGTCCGCAATTTTAGACCGTCCTTCACCAGCCCCCTTCTTGGAACCAAACATGGTAGACCAGGTTGCTGAGGATTCCATAAATTACTCAGTGAACATATCTGCGATGTCAGATCAAGCCGCTCTTTCCCACAAGTTCTTAGGTGAATGGGCCCTCTCCACTGTTTTCATGTAGAGGTAGTTGATGCCCTCTTCCTCGATGATGGTTGCATATTGGCTGTTTGCCAGGGGGCACGAGTTCTTGTTGCAAAGGCCCGTCACATTGTACTGATTTCTACCTTGCATGTCATGGAGATGGATCTGCATGGTGACGAACATGGCAAGCAAAGGGGACACGGCATTAAAAGAGAACAGGTCGTTCTTACTGCCGCTTGCTTTGAACAATTACCCAAAGGAATCCGTGTAGAACCGTGGAAAATACAGTTTAAAATGCATGAAACAAATCCGAAAAATAAATACTACAGAAGTTATCCCGGAACTGACATCGACATGACACACCCCGACCAGGTCTGACCAGGCTACAGAAGTCTTGCTTTGGCGTCTTCCACCTCACCTTGAAGGAGCAAAAACCCTCGCCCAAACAGGCCCAAATGGTTTCATCGTTGTGCATGGCCGCAAACGAAGGCCACAAACAAGCTCACACTGTGACGCTGCACCAAAACAAAACCACCACTAATAGACCACTAAGAACAAAACAACCACTCTGTGCTACCGAATCTGATTCAATCTGATTCAATCATTATGTCACGTTTGCGGTATACCATGTTTGTGGCTTGACTTTGCTACGAAATGCCAATTTTAGACATCTTCAGCTGTTTCAGATTGTACAGTATCTGCATGTGGAGAGGTGGCGGGCCAGGATTTTGAGCCATCAATGGGTACCATTCGACACCTGCAAGGACACATCAAAGCTTTGCGAATGACTTGCGAATGACTGGAAACAAGAGAGGATCATTGTGATATATTGTGATCATTGATCATACAATCAAAATTAGCAAAATTTCATAAAATTCCGTGTCAGTGTTGGCAGGACTGCCACTTGCAAACGCATACGGTGGCTTTCCAATAAAATGCTGTGGCATGTATATATCATATGCATGTATCACATGTGGTGCTAACATATGCTAACAATTGCTAACATAATCATCAATAATCTTCCCTGATAAAACAGCTAAGCAGCTAACATCATCCCTAAAACATAGCCTGCACTGCACCAAGGATTGCCAAGGATCGCGGAGTGAATCAAAGTCGATATTGACGCTGCCATCGAGTTCCTGGCCCGGCGTGGACAAATGGGCAAAGAACAAACACTGAAACAAAGTTTAACAAATTCATTGAATTTCATTGAAATTCGTCAAACGCGAATTTCGAATGATACGGCTGAAACACGATGATGGCTGCTTTCCTAGCACCTTGGCAGAAAAAGAACTAGAGCCTCAAGCAATTAATCAATTTGGACTTGGACAATAGTTGGGGAACTAGAGCCTCAAGCAATTAATCAATTTGGACTTGGACAATAGTTGGGGTGATATCTTCCCTGGCCTTCGGCTTTTCTTTGGCCGGAGAAAACGATCTAATTTGTCCATCTTTTTGACCTTGGCTCCACAGACTCTGCTTGGACCCGTCTCAATCTCACAGAGGGAGCACCATTTGTCCGCCATCCTGTTTCCGTGTTCTGTTTCATTCTGTTTCCATATTTCGGCACCGCGTCCACATTCCGCTTTAAAGAGATGCTTTGGGCACCGGCAATGGCAACCCCCTAGGCCCATCAGGCCCATCAGGCCCCATCTTCGGCGAACACTAAGAGCCGCGCCGTTGCGGAGGATGGCGTAGTGAGACTTGCCCTGGCTGTGGTTGTCCAGGATCTCTTGCGCACTCAGCTCCTGCACGGATTGCAAGAGACAAAAACGGACAACCCGAGTGTGGTACCAACCTGGTACCATCTTGCCATATCTTGCCTGAATCTTGCCTAAATCTTGCCTAAATCTTGCCTGATGTAAATCATCTCTTGGATCCACTCTTCGCCAAAGAGTAGACTTCCTGTGGCTTGACGCACCCGTTCCCATTGGATGCTTCCCCTCCTTCAAGGCATCGATACCTCAGGGGAAGAATCAGCGCGTCGGGATTACAACTCAAGATTTCTCAAATGATATACGACTATGATGGTTTTAATGACCCCAATATTTTTTTTTCCATTGGATTTTCCATTCCCAGCTGCGTTAACCGACTCAAAGTTGATAAACAACTAGTGGTTCCTACCGATTGATCGAACTCGATGGACTAAACATATAACAGGTCAACAGGTATTTAAATGTATGACTCAGTATGACTATGATAAATCATAATAAGCATGGGACATTGCATGATAACATATATTAACATCATATATTATATATTTTAACATATATTAATATTAACTATATGATACGATATGTATCCGATATCCCTATGTGTTTGCCGGGCTACGCAGGATGGTGGTCTGGTCTGCCAGCTGCTGGTCTTCCGACAACGGCCACAGTTGCCGCGCGGTGCGGAAGATCTCCTGGGGCCATTGCCAGAGTGGGGCTGGAGATGGCTGCAGATGTGGTGAGGATGGCGGACTCTGAATCCAACAGAACTGAGGCCATTTCTGCGGGACGTTACTGAACAACTGAACAGCACCCAACCACTCCACACAACATGATAACTGCTGAACAAAAATACTAAAACAATAATGAATTGAAGACGTACGTGCTTGCCTCATATGGAGCTTTTGTTGCATCTTGTTGCAAGTGAAGCCAAGGTTGTTGAAAGCCAAGGTTCCGCTATGATGCGCATCGTGTTGTAGGGGTCTGCCGATCCGGCCTTCAAGAATTTGTCTCAGAAATGGATTATGCTTCGTATAATCTCCGTATACTTTATACTGTTTATAGCTCAGTTTTATAGCAACTCGCTGGGGAACATGATGAGAACACATGAGAATCAAATGAAACCCGAGAGGAAGCAGCTGGATCACCGCAGTGAAATTGGAAAAGCCTTGCCTTCTGCATCAAGGCTGGCCCGTAATACAACAGTGCGGGGCCCCTCCTTGGATGATTTGGCTGCAAACATGCAGTTGAACCCGTTGAATCTGTTGAACCCGTTGAACTGCATCTGCATATTTCACAAATGAGACTGCAAGATCTTGGTATATCTTGACCACCTTAGTCCCGCTAGTCAAATATCGTGGGCATGACTCTTAGTTGAGGCAAGTCTCTGCTTCTGCTGATTCTGCGAAAAAGATTGATCACAGCAGCCTGCACAGGTCAAAATGCAGTGGTGCTTGCTTCGTGGCAACTTGTGATACATGGGAGGCACATGAAGTCCGGGTGGCTTTCCCGAGGTCTCTTGGCAGTAAGGATGGTTCTATTCTAATACAGCTGGCAACAGTAGGCCTGCTAAGCCGTTTCAATCTCTTTGCACCAGGTCTTTCCCCAACTAAGCCCAATGGAGCCCACAGCAAAATCAAAAAGAATTACATGATCACTCAAATCAGTTTCCACCAGCCCAAATGATCAGGACTTTTTCTTTGCTGCGTGCAGGACTTTGCTGCGCTATGCACAACGGCTAAGGCCATAAATTTATCAACCAATCAGCCCTGGATGGAGTTCAACCACCGAATCAAGGGCTGCGCCATGGACTCTTCCCAGCCGGGATCTAGAAAGCAATGCGCCTGTCCGGGCACAACGATCTCTGATGCTCGTGGAAAGTAGCTGTGGAAGAAAGGATTCAGAGACCTGAAGTGCCGCAGCTACAAGTCCTGGAAAACACTATGTCCAGCACATCCTCACACCAATGCAACTGTCCCTACCATACCTCATACAGTACCGACTGATACTTCTCAAGTCCTCACATCTAATGTAAAAACCCAACTCTAATCCCAAAGAAGTCAAAGGCAGAAAAGGTACCTGGGTGGATAAATAACGTCTTCTTCTGCCCCCAGCAGCAGCACAGGCTTCTCAGCCATCACGGGAAAGCGCGGTCGTAGCCAAAACGGATGCTCCGTGGTGGGCCAACCGTCGCAAGGAGCCTGCAGCAGCCGCTGCACATAGCGTGCTTTGCCCCCTTCCAATGAGACGGATTCAGTGGTTGGCAGCAAAAATAATCGTTGCACCAACGAGGAATCCCAAATTCTCCCGGTGAAGAGGTAGAAGTAGAAGGCCACAAGACCGTACTCTTTGAACACGTTGGTCTTATGATTCATCATGGCAAAACCAGCTCCAAGTGAACTGATTGGAACAGTTGCGCTGAGGACTGCAGCATGAAGAAAATCACCTGGAAGTCTTGGAACAAAATCTCGAAGAAGCCTCTGCACCAAGATTCCTCCTTGACTATGTCCCAACAAGACCACGTTTTTCAACGACAAACTCTGAAGTGTGGCTTGGATCATTTGCAAATGATCTGAAGCGAATACTAAGCGCCCTGGGCGTAACTCCAAGATGTAGCTGTCGAAACCCTGCTCTGACAATAGCTGCTGAAGGGCTTGGAAGTACCAGGTTCCATGCCACATCCCCGGGATCAGCACGACTGGGGTTTGCTTCTTTTCAGAAGCCGCCGCGAGGTGAACAACGGTCCTAAGCTGGACGCGTGCCATGCACAATATTGACAACTCGCTGTCAAAGTGTCGTCACTCTGTCTGTTGCGCGGACTTTCTTAAAAACAATTAGCGCCCAAAACAGATTTAATACAACGAAAGAGAGAGCCAGCAATGTATGTCTGTATGCATATTTTATGTCTGCATCTATGCTTGAGGCCCAGGGAGGGGGGTGTACGAAAGCTAAAGGTCACATGAATGTGGGAGAAAATAATATACATATATAGGCATATATAAAGATATATAAAGTACATATGTATAGCGATATATATATATATATATAAATGAATAGATATGCATAGGTATATGTGTGTGTATATATACATATATGAAGAAAAATATTACAGAAAGAAAATCAAAACACGATATCGACACAAAGAGATAGAAATGCATATACATGCACAGGAGCTGCACAATGGGGAGGTTCATATGTAGAAGGCAGTTGCATGCTGTGTTTGGTAACATCTGATGGAGGTATAAAGAGCTGCAAAACATACACGACATAAATGCAAGTGATCTAGGACTTTGCAGCCGGCACCGCCATTGAACAATAGGGAGGATTGTATCCGGAACTGCTTTTGAGCTCACTGCGGAAATGTCAGACGATACTCATCCACAGGGAAGGGGTCAAGACGGTTGCAAAGAAGAGGTGTAATATTCAGCTTTCATTCGTAGAACATGTGAACCAAAGAACAATGTTAGTGTAAAAAGTTGGGGCCCCATCCAGAAGTGTAATTTTTGATGGGGCTCAAATCCTCAACTGTTGATCCGAGTCACAAAGACTTGTATCGAGCCCACTGAGCTTGGAATGTCTGAGCGAAAGAAGATGGGTACGCGATAAAGTTTGGGCCCCATCCAAACTTGTAATTTTTGATGGGGCTCAAATCTACACAGTGTTGGCCTGAGTCAGAAAGAACTCTATCGAGCCTAGTGAGGCATATTGCGCAAGAGTTCCATCCGAACAACACGTAATCTGCCGCTTTGAGGTGTAAGACAATTGAACCAAAGAAAATGGTTACTGTAAAAAGTATGGGCCCCATCCAAGATTGTAATTTTTGATGGGGTTAAAAGCCTCAACTGTGGATCTGAGTCACAAAGAATTCTATCGAGTCCGCGGCCAAATTGATCGAAGCTCCGGCGACCTTGTAATGTCATGCTCTGATGAAGCATAGGGCGCAAGAGTTGTATCCGAACAACATGTAATCTTCGGCTTTGAGCCGCAAAACATCTGAACCAAAGAAGACTAGAGAGTTACAGAGGGACGGCCCTGGCAGGATTTGAGCCGGTGACCATCTGCTTCCGAGGCTGCTTCAAAATGCCCCGGGAGCTTTGGGGGGGAGGGGGTTCGAATGAAAAATCATTGTGTTGGACTCAGACCTGCCCCTCCCCTTGCTGAAGCAAGAGTGACTCCAGCTAGGTACCACTAGCTTTCGTGATAATATGTGTTGTTAGTTTTTTCTTTTTATCATGTCATAATGCTTGAAATATGTCATCGCAACTGCAGCTGCAACGCCACTCTCACCTGCCGAGTAGCAGGAGCTTTGGTCGCTTTGGCCGCAGCAAATAGGCCAAGCATAAAGCCGCTGCTGCCAGGAGGTGGCCGTGATGAATGCCAGTGCCAGTCATGGGATGCAGGCAGGGACAGATTTCAAAACGTTCGTTCCGTTTGTTCAATATTTGAGGCGTTATTTGAAGCAATCTTTAAAATGATGACGATATGCAAGGAAAGCATGTCGAACCGTTGGACTCAAGCATAGGAAATGACACAAATGAATGTTTGAAAGACCGGTTGGGCGGAATGTTTCTCTTTGGGCAAATCTTGAGCCAAGAAGCACATGATCGCCACCATGGGAGTTGCATCGCGATTGTGATCCATTATATATGCATTTTATTCATCTATCTATCTATCTATCGATCGATCGATCTATCGATCTATTTATTTCATGTTCTTTCAAGCTGCCACTTTCCGGAAAAATCATTGTCTGACTGAAACGGTGTGAATTGATGTGAATTTGTTGCTCCAGCTGCGATGTCTGGCCTGTGAGCGACAACTCTTCCGCCAAGGTCTCTTGATCTCGTGGCGGGAGATCACCTCATGGAGCATTTCAAAGATTTCAAAGGCTTGGGAGGGTAGAAACAAAGTTGGAACAACTGATAACAACTGCTCAGCCTCTTTGACAGAATCAACCAGCAGTTTTCAGATTTTAATGATTTCATCCAAAACTGAAATGTGAAATTGCAGGTCAGGATCACTCGCTGACACAACAAATCATTCCCATCGAACCCCCCCAACATAGTGGTGTCTCTAATTACCCACATGGACCATTGTTGGAACCCCTGTTTACCACAAAAACGAACCTACAAAATGAAAAGCCAGCAAGCACCAGCTTTCGTCATCATGATCATCATGATGTATACACTCCCGGAAATCGGTGATATATCAGAAAACCCCTCCCATCATTGGTTTGCCACCGTATGAAGATCACCCCAAGAAAAAAACTAGGGTACCGTTCAGAAACTTATCTTCCCACAGTTTTCCCATGATTTCCCGCTATACATCATATACATCCAGTAAAATCTCTAGTAAGAAATCCCCCATCTCCAAATGACTGGTCCGGGCAGCTGAAGCTTCGTAGCACCTCCAGGGCATCGCCTTGGCTCATGACGACCAGCCGCATCTTGGCCACGCGGAAGGGATCCGATGGCACTGGGCCCAAGCTACAGTCCGCCCGGCCCCAACGCCACTCCAAGTAGTCCTGCGACGAAGCGGAAAAAAATTGGGATATGATGCGATGTGCAACACACAGACACTTCACTTCACTTCACTTCACTTCACTTCACTTCACTTCACTTCACTTCACTTCACGCATGATAGGGAGTCCCTTGCAGCTAGTTGCACAATTCTCTAATTACAGCATCAGCTGAAAAAAAGATCAAGGGACAAAATCCTAGAACCCCTGAAAGTCGGGAACCATTGTGCAGAAGCACGTATGTCTTCGCACGCTGTACGCGCTTCCGAAACCCACTGACAGAAGCCAGTTGTGTGCTCTGCATGCACAACTTCTCTGGTTCCACCAGAGCGTAAATCAGGTCCAACTGATCTGTGAGGCATTGTGCCAACGCTGCACAGAATTTTGCAAGATATTCTTTGTGCCTGCTAGTTCTGTAGCTACCGTCACTGTTCTTCCCGGTATCTGGGCCGCCTGGGTCGCTCGTGTGGGGGCTTGAGCACTCTCTCAGCGACCTGCCGACTGGAGTGATGGATGGCTTGACTCGGGCGCAGGCAACAAAAAGCAGTCTTGCATAGGCGCGGCATGGTCGCACCGCGGAACTGGGCGGTTGCCAAATCTTCCTCCTTCTTGACGTGGGGGGTAGTGGAACCCCGCCTGTCTTCTGCTAGGTCTTCGTTCTTGCTGGACCGCGGACGAACCATATCTGCTTCAACAAATTGCTTCAAAAAATCTTTAATCTTCAAAACCTCCAACAACGGTTCTGATAGCGTCACAAATTCGGCAAAAAGGAATCCTGAACCCAAAGACAGGGAGTGCCATGCGCGGGGGAGTGCCATGCGCGGCGTAGATGAGGAAAGAACAAGGGCAACTGTCAATATCGTGCGTGCTGCTTGCACGGATGAGGTTGATTTAGTCTTCTGCGCTGCTTTTTGACCCGTGCGCCCGTCTGCGTGGCCTGCTTTGGGTGAGACGCCGCGAAGAGCTGAGAATAGTTGAGAAGAGCTGAGATAAGAAGCTTAGATGAAATGAGATGGGATGAGTTGAGACGACCTGACATGAGAAGAGCGGTGAAGAGCTGAGAGGAGCTCAAAAGAGAAGAGTTCAGATGAGCTGAGAAGGGGTTAGAAAAGCTCAGATGACATGAGAAGAGATGAGAACAGTTGTGATCACCTGCAAAGGGCTGAGGGCACATGAGATGCGATGAGATGGGATGACACAAACTGCAGTGACAATGGGATGCAGTGAGCGATTCCAAGAGAAGCTGCCACACGATGAGATCAGACGAAATGAGAAAGATCCACCAGTCAAAAGACATGGCGCCGGATTGACAAGTCAAGAGGTTGTTGCTGCGAAGCACAGAAGGCTTGCCCGCACCCTATAGGCACAGTCTTTGTTCCGCTCTACAGGCTATGAGTGTTTCAATTTTGAAACTTCCCACGTGGTACTTCTCAGTAATGTGACCAAAGGAAGTTTAGAAGTCAAACTTCCGACTTATGGACAAATGAAGCACCAGTGGTGAGAAAAGTCAGAGAAAAGAAGAGTCAGAAGAGAAAGGGTCACAGAAGAAAAAAGATGAAAGTCCGCAAAAAGGTAGAAAAGTCGCGAAGCAGTGTGTCTTTCCAATGTTTTGCAGCTCCGGAGGGTCAAAAAGAAGGCTCGCTAAAGCGGCGGGTGTGGAACCCATCTGACGGTCTGGTGGGAGATCAAAGATTGCGCGCGGCTGTGGCGCGAAGAGCGTTTTGAGGGAACACATGTTAAACAACCGTCAGTTTCGGAGCGCTTTTGGAAGTTGAGCTGTTGAAAAAGTCTACGTGGCTGTAGCGCGAAACGCATTTCAAAGTGAACATGTTAAAGGGCAGGCGCGTTCAATTCTACACTTTGCAAAAAGTGGGCAAAACGCAAAGGCTTTGTCGCAGTTGCAAAAAAATGACATACGATGACAAGCGTCGGACGTTTGAAGAGGGTCTGCAGAGATGCATTTTGCGTGAGAGGCGCAGTGCTTCACCAGAGATGTTAGGAGGTCAGGGCGCTGATTTCCTGAGAGGTGTTGCATTTTGGAACATAAGTTCTTCAGGTTTGTGAAGATGATTGTGTCTGACAGGTGCGGCATTTCCTATGACCTCCTCATTTTCCGTGGCATTTAAGCAGATGGAGTGTCAAAATCGCAACAGGCATTGGTACGAGGCCGTCAGCTCCGCACTCCAATTTCCATTTTTGAAGGAAGTCTGGCAGAATTGCTTTGTTTTTGATATATTTGAAGAAGTCTCGCAGAGTTTCTTCGTTTTGGTGCTTGTTTTTGGACCTTTCAACCACTTTTGAAAGCTTCCTTTCAGACAGATAGGTAGATAAATAGATGGGTGGTTAGGTAGATAGGCAGATAGAGAAAGAGATGGATATAGAGATAGAGATCGAGATGGAGATATAAAAAGAGACAGGGAGATAGTGAGAGAGAGGTAGAGAGATCCGTAGACGGATCGATAGATAGAAATATAGATACATAGAAAGATACATAGCTAGAAAGATAGACAGCTAGACAGATAGATAGATAGGTAGACAGACAGACAAACAAATAGACAGATAGACAGATAGACAGACAGACAGGCAGACAAACAGACAGATAGAGAAATAGACAGATAAACAGATAGACAGATAGAGATAGAGAAGGAGATATAGAGATGGAGAGAGACACAGAGAGAAGGAGACACAGAGAGAGAGAGAGAGAGAGAGACAGACAGACAGACAGACAGACAGACAGACAGACAAACAAAGACACAGAGAGACTCAGAGCCTCAACCACTTTTCGGTCCGTCAGTGGGTTCGCTCTGCCATCCATGCATCACCACAACTCACCTGCCCTATAGGTTGCCTTTCCTTCAAACTTCCGCCACGGCCTTGTTATAATATTAGAGTGGATGGCACGAGGAATCGAAGCAGCCACTGAGCCACTCAGCCACTCTGCGCACCAGTCACTCAGCCACTCAGCCACCACCACCCCCACCCCCTAAACCCCCGCGCCCACCCTTAACCCCTCAAACCCCTAACCCCAAACCACAAGGTAACATTACGCACTGAGTCACTCAGTCACTCTACTTGAGTGGCTGCACTAGCCACTAGCCACTCAGCCACTCTAATATTACGCAAAACTGAAAAGCGGGAGCAATGCCTGCGAACAAAGTACTTCCTTACTTCCTGATTTTGATGCTGATGATGATAATGAAACATTCTGTAAAAAACATCAGATTACATGGAAACTTGCCTGCCGTAACAGGTGAACAAAACGGCCTTTGTGCGGAAGTCATCGGAAGTCTAGGGATTTCCAAGGGAAAATGCAACCTGCGACGCGAAGGGTCCTGGTAGACCTGCGTCTCAGTCTTTGGTCCAAGGTTCCACACCACCGGGAACGAATCCTCAGCAGCACGCAGCGAGGTTGCACCGGTTGCACCATCCACGTCCAGAAATGTCCACAGAAACAGCCGCTATTAGCACAACTGCTATGGGTTGCTATAAAATCTATAAAATAAATTCGGAAGAATCTCAAGGCTATCAGGATCTCGAACAGTAGAATGTGAAATTTTGGCGTCTTTGAGACATACTCCACTGATGGACATGGGTAAGCAAGCCAGCAAACACACAGTACTACTCCACATTTCTGGTCAGTAGATAGTAAACACGCTAAACATGCCAAAATGCTCTAATCCTGGCACTTCCAGCTTCTCACTGTTTCCTTTCGGATCTGCTTCCAGTCAAGCAGCTATAAAATTGGTCAGCACCGGCAGGGGGAACCTCAAAGGAACGGGCAAATTCTGCAATCTGTGCGATGTTCTGACACTGAACACGTTTATATCATGTTCTTTTTGAAGCCTTGAAAAAAGCGTCAACTTGGGCTTTTCTGGAAAGACACTTGAGGACGAACTTCTCGCAGCCCTGCATGGGGAACGGTTCCGCCCCAGCTAAGTCGGCGAACCTCAGAGCAGTTGGGCGGAGTACCACGGCCATCTCTACAGGTCCACTGTGGTCCACATACAGTACGTGAACACACGGAATCACAATGACAGTTTGCAGATTTGGGCGCTTATTGATTTTCTTTCAGCATACTGCATGCGAATGTTCTGCACATACATGTAGGAAACGAACTACGCATTTGGGGATCTGTCTGTTGCACTCACTGTCGCTGCTTCTTACCAGGCTTCGCCTTGGACTTTACAGCCTTCCTTTCCTTCTCCTTCTCCTGCTTCTTCTTCCACGCCACAGCCACTTGGAAGGAGCGCTCCAGCTCAGCCTCCGAGTGATCCTTGGGTCTCACCCTGAAATGACCATTTTCAGCATGGAATCGAGCATGCCACAGCTGCTCCCCCACGTCCCACTTCACCCCGCGGTAGGGCACCTTGGGGTGGAACTTTGGGAGGGATACCAGGGTGGCCACCGGCTTCACGTGGCACTCGAGGCCTTCCTTCTCACGGTGCAACAGGGCCTTGGCTTCGGCCGCTGCCTTCTCAGTGAAGTAGCCGCCATGAATGTTCTTCCTTTTATTGCCAATGTTCTTCGCAGGGATCTGCACCCGCCACTTTTGCTTATCTTTCTCCCACTTCACCCCTGGCACTTCGCTGGTGAAGTTGGGGTCCTGCAGCTTCGGCTCGCTGAGGATGCCCTTCTCCACCAGCTCTGCACGGAAAGCCTTGGCGGCCTGGAGAGCTTCTGCGTCAGCCTGGGCCTCGGAGATGCCTGGGCCCATGAAGTTTTTCACTGGAAACTTCCGACCTGTCCTGGTCTTGTGGCCTTTTGAATCAACTTTGTAGAAGTCGACCTCCCACGTCTGCAAATGATTCTTCCACACGACATTCTGCAGCCCGCTTTGCTTCACCAGGTTTTGTCTCATGAACCGAGCTGGTTTCTGCTCCCCGGCAGGTGACGGGGGATGCTCAGCAAATGCAACTGCAACTGGGGCTTCTTTGATCTTTTCGTCCGTGGGTTTCTCCTCTGCAGCTGCCCCCACAGATTCAAAGACTTCCACGCCTTGCATGGCATGGCTGCCGCCTGCGGATGAGAGCCGTCGGAGCCCGTTCTCATCAAGCGCCCAACCACGACCAGCCCAAACAGAAGTGGGCAAATCTCTCATCCACGGCCACCTCTTCATGCAATCCAGGCCGCGGACCTTGTAGTCCTGGCACTGGCAAGAGGGGCAAGGAGCAAAACATGTCGAAAGTCGCAGTCCTGTGTGGCCGATATGTATCAATATATATATATATGTATATATATATACACTCTAGGCTCTAGGCTCACTCCAGACTCTAGATGAAACCAAGACTGACCACTGGTGGAAATGGTTTGATGATGTTTGATGAATAGATGCGGGGAAATGCAAACATGACATGAATATCATGAATAACATTGGACAACGAATGACAAAGACTCGAGCCCCCGGGGAAATCTACTGCCGTTCAGCTGACCGCTGAATCCGCTGACAGCTTTTTCAAAAACATTTGTCGAATGAAGTGAATGAACCTTGTGAGATGATGTTCCAGTCGCATCAGCCGAGGCAGGACACCCTTGCATACTGCGCCCCATAGAATGAAGCGCAATACGACCTGTGAGAATATGGGACAAGGAAACACACGAAACCCAACTAGGAGCTGTCTACGGGAGGGACGAACAGAGGGGCAGGATAAACATGATACACATCTAACCGTGCTGATCAGAACTTGCAATGCGCAGCTAGACGGCTAGAGAGGCCAGAACTCTTTGCAATCTCAAATGAGGCTGTGCTTGTTCGCGTAAGCTTGTTGACTCCCGTTCGCTCGGCCCCGTTATGCTGGTTTTAAAGTCCAGCCAACTTCAAGATTTTCAAATCACGTTACGTGCATTTGTGTTTATAATTGTTCACGCATACGCAGATATAGCAGTTGCATGTAGGAAACATCACTGTTTCAACGTCTGTCAACTGCACGATCAAAAATTGCTGCGCAACCCGAAGAGATTGGAGGCGGGGTACCATTTTAAAGGAAATGGTTTGGTGGGGGACAACAAAACTGCAGCTAGCTACTGCAGCTTTGGTGAATTGTCACCTCCGGTCCCCCAAATTTATTGCTGAGAGTGGTGTATTCATCACATTGCGGATATATTTTTGGCTCATGAGGTCGGTCCTGTATTTCCAAGTCACGATCTGACGTTGGATTTGGTGGAGATATTTGCGGTGTGCGAAAGGCCTCTGCCTCTGCAGGGAACTGTTTCTGAAAGAAGAAATTGTAGGTATATCCTTCTTCCCGTCTGAGCCAGGCATAAAAAGAAAAACATAACGATACTGAAGTATACCGTATACCACATACTGGTGCAAGGGTTTGAAGAAGAAAAAACTGGGAATGCCGCAACACCGTTAACACCTTGCCTCGCAGTGGAACATCATGCCATCAATGCCGTGCTTTTCGTGAAAGCGCTGCAAGCACCGCAAACCATGTCCAGTGAGACGCAGCACGCATGCTGGTGCATCTGTTTGGGGCGGGGATGGTGTTCCAATTGCTGAGCCCAAGAAGAAGTTTGCAGGGCAACAGGGCCTGCATTCGCAGGGGTTTGCCGCAATGAGATCTATCTCTAAAATCTCCAAATGAGAGACCATATGCCTCATGATCTACAACCCTATGCTTCAATATCTCCTGCGGGCTACCAGTGAGTGATATGAAGGAACTTTCCACATTGCGCTGATTGAATGGCAATGGTATCGAAATGTATCGAATGGTTACAACATAGTGAGTTGGGTCGTTTTTAGTGCGAAGTCTTAACCCATTGTATGGCTTGATTGCTGAATGATTGTTGCGATTTTTTGGGACTGAGTGGTCAGGATTTGACTGGCAAATCATTTCAAAGGAACCACCCCGGTTCGTTCATTTTTTTTTTGGGATGCTGTAGGCTAAGAATACATGGTGTCACGACAACACGGCCTGGTGGGACTCCAAGTCTTGGAACTCCGAAAAGCCAAGCACTGCTTCGCCCAGGCCGCTGCTTGCGAAGCGAATGCATCCAAAGAGCTCTCTTCAGGATCAGCTACGTCCTCCACTACACGGAAAGTGAAACGCAACGGCTGCTCAAGCTGACTTTGAACATCTTTGAACCCTTTGCCTTCGTATCCTAACGGTCCTACCGCGTTTGTCTTATTGTGTCTTTATAAACTTTAGATGTTTACCAAATATACTTTTCTGATGATTCTATGCATACCATCCATGCGGATCATCCGGGTCTCTCTGGTCTCTCTTCCCTCTTTATTCCAACAACTGTCCTTGCAATCTTCCCTGCCAGCACCTTCCATGTCACATCTGCTTGGTTCCAGCATTCGGCCATAACTCTGGGAGCTTGCAAAACCATTGAAGCCTCGAGTGCGCTGGGCACCCCCTTCAAGCTCCTCTTTCACCATGACCGGCCCAGGAGTGTTTCTATCGAAACTTGAGGACCTGAAGTCTTGTTCCATCTCTTCCTTGATCTCCTTCTTGACCAACAGCCAAAGATCGTCCGCCTCCATTCTTGTGTTCTGTGGGTTTCCAAACTTCATTTCTCTTTTGGCACTTCTCTCCTTTTTGACCTTCACGCAATCAGCAGGTTCTTTCTTTGCTGAGCTTGGACCCTCTGTCTGCATTTCCTTCGGTATGTCGCGGCGAATCAGGCGGCGACGCTTGGCACATGATGTCGGGGTTTTCATGGCTCCGGAATGCGGCGGCGTGGTACGATTCAGGTTCCCAGGTCGACAACGAGAGCAATGCCTGGGGTACTTGGAAAATTGAGCCGCAAATGGCAAGATGCGCAAGATGCATCAAACTTCAACACCTGGCCTTCACAATTCATCACAATTCCTCATATCCAAAGCAGTCCTGTCAGCTGACCAAACAACAATCTGGGATCTCTATTTGCGCATATCGCTCATCCAGTCGCTCAACTGTCGAAATGTTTATTTTTTGCCATACTCCGAAAACTTAACTCTATTCACCGACATTATCAGCAAACCCAACTCTGTATGGATGGATGTTCCCGCTCTTCTGGATCTCGCTGGGTTGAATATCGAAAACATAATGGAATCTGATTGGCGCTTTTTTTTACAAACACATGATGGCGGTAGTACGGCAAAGCAAAAACATGTTGCTGATTTCTTTGCCAACAAATGGAGGCTTCGTAATCAACAATTTTCAGGCAATAATTGTCAGCAAATACTTGCAAGAATGTGTACAGTAAATGAGATATGATGTGTGCGGGGTATGTATACTATAGACTTGTAAAATCTTGTTAATATCTTCAAGTTAATGCGTAAATACTGCACACACACACACTGTGATCAAATGACACACACACAGAGGAAGAAGAGCAAACCAACTTTCTGATTCATCTGTTCATGGTTTCTTTATGAAAGCTTTACGTTTCTTTTGGCTGGACGTCCAAAGGTTTGAAATGTGTCCAAGAAACCAGTGGACAAAATAGAACGCCACATCTTGTGACTTTTTCGTCTCTTGTCCTGCCAGGATGAACTCTGTCATGAGTGGATTGGATGAATCAACATGCATTCGGAACCAGTGTACTTGACGGAGTGTCCGTGTTCAACAGAACTTGTTAAATTCATTGGAGTACTGAGGACGTCTCGGGGAGTGGCAGGAAGAAGGAGATATCTGGAGGCCTCCTTTGATGGCTTTGCGCAAAGCACCGAAGAGGATCCCTGGCGGTGCCTCTGCTTGAACCTCAGTTGCTGCTCAGCTGTGGTTAGCCGTGGTCAGCTGTTCACCTTTTAGCACTTGGAAAATCAACCCATTGACTCACAGCAGATTGTGTAGATTTTGTCAAACATCTGATGAAATGAACATGAATCGGATGATGGGATCTGCTGAGATCTGGGATTCTCCATTCCTATCATTCCTTCCTTTCCCATCAGCTTTCCTGGCACCATTCTGACCGCTCACTACTGTCATTGCCACGTGGCCAACCAACCCATGTTGTAATCCATCTTGCCTCGGAGAAGCACCGCACCGGCAGAACCAAACACCCTCTAAACACTGCCTCCATGCGCTCCGCCAGGCAGTGGGAGTAACGAAAAACCCACATCAAGCCATACCATACCAATTCCCATACCTCTATATACATATTACATATATAATTATATACATAATTAGTATATATACACAGATATATATATATATGAATATGGCACATATGTTGATTCATATGGATTCATATGGATTCTGCATACCCTCCATGATAAGGAGTGAGGACATCGTATGCACCTCTGCTCTTCACCAATAAAGGGCCGAGTCGCAGTGGGTAAATCGAATGCTGTCCTGCTGACTCTTTGAGAGTCCAGCAAATGAAGGCAGTGCTTTCTGAAAGTGCTCCAGAACATAACCTGGGAACTCTGGGAACTCTCACTTAATGGCTTGGGAACCAATGGGAACCAATGGGAACCATCGAAAAAAGTGGCAAACCCCAATAAACCCCATCCCCAACCCTGGCCCAAACACGATCACCGTTTGGTCTGAACTCCCACTAAGCTTGGCCATCGGTAGCTCACTGCCAGTTCTGCAAGACTAACTCTTCCATATTCTTCCCTCATAGGGTCAGTTGGGAAAACAGATTCTTCTGACAGATTCTTGTTTGCTAAAGCTGCATCCGCCGACCCCGGCCTTTGCCAAGGCAAGGGCGGCGCCTAAGACCACCGGAGGTGTGGAACTTGGCTCTCGGGTCGCAAGCAAAGGCACACACCATCAAGGCAACACCTCTGTCAGCTACATGCCCCAGCCATCTACATGCCCCTGCCGTTTGCCCGGCCTCAAACCCTCCAAACTCTCCGCAGGCCTCCAAGGCAACAACTCTTACAGCTACATGCCCCTGCCATCTGCTTTTCAGGGGGTTCAAGACTGTCTTACAGCTACATGCCCCTGCCATCGTTTGCCCGGCCTCAAACCCTCCAAACGCTTCCACAGGCCTCCAAGGCAACGACTCTTACAGCTACATGCCCCTGCCATCTGTGTTTCAGGGGGTTCAAGACTGCCGTTTGCCCGGCCTCAAACCCTCCAAACGCTTCCGCAGGCCTCCAAGGCAACAACTCTTACAGCTACATGCCCCTGCCATCTGTTTTTCAGGCGGTTCAAGACTGCCGTTTGCCCGGCCTCAACCCTCCAAACGCTTCCGCAGGCCTCCAAGGCAACAACTCTTACAGCTACATGCCCCTGCCATCTGTTTTTCAGGGGGCTCAAGACTGCCGTTTGCCCGGCCTCAAACCCCCCAAACGCTTCCAACCCTCCCGCAGGCCTCCAAGGCAACAACTCTTACAGCTACATGCCCCTGCCATCTGCTTTTCAGGGGGTTCAAGACTGCCGTTTGCCCGGCCTCAAACACCCCAAACGCTTCCAACCCTCCCGCAGGCCTCCAAGGCAGCAACTCTTACAGCTACATGCCCCTGCCATCTATTTTTCAAGGGGTTCAAGACTGCCGTTTGCCTGGCCTCAAACCCTCCAAACGCTTCCGCAGGCCTCCAAGGCAACAACTCTTACAGCTACATGCCCCTGCCATCTGTTTTTCAGGGGGTTCAAGACTGCCGTTTGCCCGGCCTCTAACCCCCCAAACGCTTCCAACCCTTCCGCAGGCCTCCAAGGCAACAACTCTTACAGCTATATATACATGCCCCTGCCATCTGTTTCTCAGGAGGTTCAAGACTGCCGTTTGCCCGGCCTCAAACCCTCCAAACGTTTCCGCAGGCCTCCAAGGCAACAACTCTTACAGCTACATGCTCCTGCCATCTGTTTTTCAGGGGGTTCAAGACTGCCGTTTGCCCGGCCTCAAACCCCGCAAACGCTTCCAACCCTCCCGCAGGCCTCCAAGGCAACAACTCTTACAGCTACATGCCCCTGCCATCTGTTTTTCAGGGGGTTCAAGACTGCCGTTTGCCCGGCCTCAACCCCCCCAAACGCTTCCAACCCTCCCGCAGGCCTCCAAGGCAACAACTCTTACAGCTACATGCCCCTGCCATCTATTTGTCACCGCAGGCCTCCAAGGCAACAACTCTTACAGCTACATGCCCCTGCCATCTATTTTTCAAGGGGTTCAAGACTGCCGTTTGCCTGGCCTCAAACCCTCCAAACGCTTCCGCAGGCCTCCAAGGCAACAACTCTTACAGCTACATGCCCCTGCCATCTGTTTTTCAGGCGGTTCAAGACTGCCGTTTGCCCGGCCTCTAACCCCCCAAACGCTTCCAACCCTTCCGCAGGCCTCCAAGGCAACAACTTTTCACAGCTACATGCCCCTGCCATCTGTTTCTCAGGAGGTTCAAGACTGCCGTTTGCCTGGCCTCAAACCCTCCAAACGCTTCCGCAGGCCTCCAAGGCAACAACTCTTACAGCTACATGCCCCTGCCATCTGTTTTTCAGGGGGTTCAAGACTGCCGTTTGCCCGGCCTCTAACCCCCCAAACGCTTCCAACCCTTCCGCAGGCCTCCAAGGCAACAACTCTTACAGCTATATATACATGCCCCTGCCATCTGTTTCTCAGGAGGTTCAAGACTGCCGTTTGCCCGGCCTCAAACCCTCCAAACGTTTCCGCAGGCCTCCAAGGCAACAACTCTTACAGCTACATGCTCCTGCCATCTGTTTTTCAGGGGGTTCAAGACTGCCGTTTGCCCGGCCTCAAACCCCGCAAACGCTTCCAACCCTCCCGCAGGCCTCCAAGGCAACAACTCTTACAGCTACATGCCCCTGCCATCTGTTTTTCAGGGGGTTCAAGACTGCCGTTTGCCCGGCCTCAAACCCCCCAAACGCTTCCAACCCTCCCGCAGGCCTCCAAGGCAACAACTCTTACAGCTACATGCCCCTGCCATCTCTTTTTCACCGCAGGCCTCCAAGGCAACAACTCTTACAGCTACATGCCCCTGCCATCTATTTTTCAAGGGGTTCAAGACTGCCGTTTGCCTGGCCTCAAACCCTCCAAACGCTTCCGCAGGCCTCCAAGGCAACAACTCTTACAGCTACATGCCCCTGCCATCTGTTTTTCAGGGGGTTCAAGACTGCCGTTTGCCCGGCCTCTAACCCCCCAAACGCTTCCAACCCTCCCGCAGGCCTCCAAGGCAACAACTCTTACAGCTATATATACATGCCCCTGCCATCTGTTTTTCAGGAGGTTCAAGACTGCCGTTTGCCCGGCCTCAAACCCTCCAAACGCTTCCGCAGGCCTCCAAGGCAACAACTCTTACAGCTACATGCCCCTGCCATCTGCTTTTTCAGGGGGTTCAAGACTGCCGTTTGCCCGGCCTCAAACCCTCCAAACGCCGCAGGCCTCCAAGGCAACAACTCTACAGCTACAGGCCATCCTCAGGGGGTTCAAGAGGCAAACGCCTCTTACAGCTACATGCCCCTGCCTGTTTTTCAAGGGGTTCAAGACTGCCGTTTGCCCGGCGTCCGCAGCCTCCAAGGCAACAACTCTTACAGCTACATGCCCTGCCATCTGTTTTTCAGGGGGTTCAGGCCTCAAACCCCCCAAACGCTTCTCCAAGGCAACAACTCTTACAGCTACATGCCCCTGCCATCTGTTTTTCAGGAGGTTCAAGACTGCCGTTTGCCCGGCCTCAAACCCTCCAAACGCTTCCGCAGGCCTCCAAGGCAACAACTCTTACAGCTACATGCCCCTGCCATCTGTTTTTCAGGGGGTTCAAGACTGCCGTTTGCCCGGCCTCAAACCCCCCAAACGCTTCCTTCCGCAGGCCTCCAAGGCAACAACTCTTCACAGCTACATGCCCCTGCCATCTGTTTTTCAGGAGGTTCAAGACTGCCGTTTGCCCGGCCTCAAACCCTCCAAACGCTTCCGCAGGCCTCCAAGGCAACAACTCTTACAGCTACATGCCCCTGCCATCTGTTTTTCAGGGGGTTCAAGACTGCCGTTTGCCCGGCCTCAAACCCCCCAAACGCTTCCGCAGGCCTCCAAGGCAACAACTCTTACAGCTACATGCCCCTGCCATCTGTTTTTCAGGTGGTTCAAGACTGCCGTTTGCCCGGCCTCAAGCCCTCCAAACCCTCCGCAGGCCTCCAAGGCAACAACTCTTACAGCTACATGCCCCTGCCATCTGTTTTTCAGGGGGTTCAAGACTGCTGTTTGCCCGGCCTCAAACCCTCCAAACCCTTCCGCAGGCCTCCAAGGCAACAACTCTTACAGCTACATGCCCCTGCCATCTGTTTTTCAGGGGGTTCAAGACTGCCGTTTGCCCGGCCTCAAACCCTCCAAACCCTCCGCAGGCCTCCAAGGCAACAACTCTTACAGCTACATGCCCCTGCCATCTGTTTTTCCGGGGGTTCAAGACTGCCGCTTGCCCGGCCTCAAACCCTCCAAACCCTTCCGCAGCCCTGCAAGGCAACAACTGTTACAGCTACATGCCCCTGCCATCTGTTTTTCAGGGGGTGCATGGGCTACAAGAGCCTGTGATTCACCGTCTCTTATGGGGCTTCTGTTGTGGCACGAACCATTTTGTTTTCTTGCATGGTTTCCCAGCAGGCGTGTCATGGTTGACGTGAATCTGCCCAAACGAACGGCATGACCACACAACAGTTTGACACACCGGGCACGAGTGGGCATGGCGCCGCGTCTTTCTGCTGACACGGCCCTCCTTCACATAAAATTGGTTGCCGCATATGCTCCTATGGTCTATTTGCCTCGTTTTGGTGTTACTTGACGTTTCCCCATTGCAAAATGGGCATATGTACACGTAAGCTTTTGCCACTGTGCTGACACGGCCTTCCTTCACATAAAATTGGTTGCCGCATATGCTCCTATGGTTTGTAGCTACTGTTGCCTACTTCCCGGCCTCAAACCCCCGGACCCTTCTATCTATCTATCTATTCTATTCTATTCTATCTAATCTATCTAATCTATCTAATCTATCTAATCTATCTAATCTATCTAATCTATCTAATCTATCTAATCTATCTAATCTATCTAATCTATCTATCTATCTATCTATCTAATCTATCAATCTAATCTAATCTAATCTAATCTAATCTATCTATCTATCTATCTCTCCCTCTCTATCTATCTCTCCCTCTCTATCTATCTCTCCCTCTCTATCTATCTATCCATCCAGCTATCTATCCATCTATCTCTCCATCTACCTATCTGTCTATCCAACTGTCTATCTATCTATCTGTCTATCTCTCTCTCTCTCTCTATCTCTCTACCTATCTATCCATCCATCCATCCATCCATCCATCCATCTATCTCTCTCCCTCTCTCTACAGGACCCCCCCAATAGGGGGGGTCGGCGGCACCTGGGCGCTAGCCCATTCTATAAAGCTGCTAAGTGCTATGTGAGACTGTCCTATGGGTTGGGTTACCAAGGCACTCAAAGCAATGTCATGATCTCCAATCCTGAGTTCGTCATCTTGTAGCGGGATCGATCATTCAAATTTACTGATGACCCACGTGCGTACAACGAAAATGCACAGATTGAACATGGAAACCCACGATTGCAGGATCTCAGTAGTATCCCAGTATCAGGAAAATCCAGTTCCACACCCAATTCGTGTGGACATGTGGGGGGTATCATGCTGAAATCATGCTGAATCTGAGGATCTGCTCACCCTTTTTGTAGCCGTTGAAGTTTTTGACGCTGCAAATAGGCCGCAGCCTGTCCAGTTTCATGAGGTCGTGGATGCTCATGAGGACCAGCATGGCCAAGGTCCTGCCAGATCCCAGATGATCCCGTTGTGTATCAAATATGATCAAACAGATCTCACATCCACTTTATCCAGTGTATCTACACCAATGTCGCTCCAGCTGGCTATTAAATCTCCCATTGTCGCGCCGCTGTCGCGCGCGCCCGCCAACCGGTCAAAGGATTGCAAGGTGTGATGATCCAATGTGTCCTCTCAGGATCGTGTGGCCCGTTCTGCTTCTTCAACAACCCAGCACCGACGCAGAGTTTTTCCAGTCCATCCCAGTTGGCATTGTCATAAAAGGCCTGAAAGAAAAGCGGGAAAGCGACTGGGAAAGCCAAAGCTATGAATTTCCTGTGTGGAGCCACTGAAAGTTGAGATCACTAGAGCCTTGCGTTTCTTGTACTCCACGCTCAACTCCTGACTATCCTGACCTTGGCTTGGAGCACCAAGAGTCAAGATTAGGCAAGCCTCTTGCAGAGGAAAAATTCATGTGAGGTACGAACACGCTTCTCATTTTCAAATACACTAATACACTGCACTCAAATCACATCATCTCCATCCACTGTCTCCCTACCGCAGCCTTTGGTAATTGGTTTTATTTTGTTTGTCCAGATTTGCAGGTGGCCACTGGCTGCCACTGGCTGCAACCAAAGTGCCGTTGCATTGGAAGTCCTCCTCGGTCTTCCTTGGGGATGATGGCAGGACAAAGTGAGAGTTTTTTGACTGGACTTCATTTTGTATCTTACCCTCTGGTAAACTAACATAACTATGGAAAATCACCATTTTTTATGGGAAAATACACTATAAATGGCCATTTTCAATAGCAAACTGTTAAATTACCAGAGGGTAATCACTTAATCCAAACTTTGTGACACACCGAAGCCACTGGCCCACTGAATCCGATCGCCAGGCCGCGGTGTCCAGTCCTTCTTCATTCCAAAGCTAAAGCATTCCTTTCCATCGAGGTGCAGCCGCCTTCAGCGACCGTCTCGTTATTTCACATAGCCATGGAACATCACCATGCTATTAATAGGTAAACGGTAAACCATCTATTTCTATGGGCCATCTATACCATGGCTACGTGGAAAATAACCAGAGGGGATCAAAAACAATCCCAACATTGACCCAACTGGCGTCAGTTTCCACTTTCCGACAAGTTGCATGAGCCAAAAGATGCAAAACATTGCTCCAATGGTGCCTGGAGTTCTGCTCCAAAGGAGAACAAAACCATGGCATCGTGGAGATCCCCAGCTGCTCAAGCTGCTCAAGCCATCAGTTTATTGGCTGGTTGGTGGTTGACCTACCCCCATCTATAAATGGATGATATGGATGGTTTATAGTGGAAAATGCCATTAAAATATGGATGATGACTGGGAAATACTGGTTGGTGGTTGACCTACCCCTCTGAAAAATGATGGAGTTCGTCAGTTGGGATGATGACATTCCCAATATATGGAAAGTCATAAAACACATGTTCCAAACCCCCATCCAGTTGGCGATCACAGGTGATAAAAATAGTGGAACACATGGAACACCTTGGCGATTGGAAGATATAAACAATGATAAACAAACACATGGATTTTAACATATAAAACATAAGGTTTTCATGAATTTCCACAATGAAATATGTTGAACTAGTCCTACCATCAAGGCCAAGCCCAGGCGCGTTGGTACTCCTCGAAGGTTGAACGACCCGCAGACGTACTGGTCATTCCAGCTGAGATCTCGGAGACAGCGGATGTTCAGACTCCTTTTTTTGGTGCATCATGGTCCGAATCATGGTGCATATGCACCGAACTTATTCATGCTTGACGAACCGAGGAGCAAGAAAAAACAACTATATCAAACCTCCCATTCAAGACACAATCAAGGCAAACCCAGAGCAATCAAGCAGCTGATTTGGATATGTCCAAATCCTCTTCCGTCTCTAGGCAGTACAGCCGAAGTTCTGGAAAGGCATGTGTGATGTCGTCCTTGCCACAGTGGTCTAGGAATTTCGATGCAGAGAAGGGTCACCCAAGAGTTGTTGGGCGTTGCAAAGGCAAAAACCCATGTGAACGTACGATGCAGAAACGACTCTGGTCAATAAGATCGATGATGCACGAAAACACTGTATCAATGTAATATATTCAATATATTCAATATACGCTAGTTTCGTTGATGATGTTTTGACGCTGCCATTTCGCACAAAAACCACTTGTGGCTGACCATGCCTTCGACCAAGCTGCGTGGAAGTGCCTGGTGGTGTACTCCGGGGAGCGAATTTGCTCAGCACAGCGTTTGGCGAGTTCCCAGTTGGTGGTCTTTCCTTCCATCAACCGACTGATCAACAGCTCCTGGGCTTGACGGCAGACGGCATCGCTTGGGGGAATAAACACAAACACATGAAGGGTCGCTAATACTGAACATACTGAAGTATTGAAAACCACCCTTGTTTCCACTGGCGCACTGTTTTGACAATCACAATCCACTCAGCTGCACACTGACCAAATGGTATGAGTTTAGACTGTCATCCTTTTTTAAGTCTCAGTGCATGTGGGTTTTCGAAGAGGTTCGAAACACCTTCTTCTGTTGCTTCTCCCACCTACATCCACCTACCAAAATCAGACCCGTCAAGGCTCGTGGACTCCAGTCACTCTCAGTGGTTGCGGTAACTTCACCTTGTTGTTTCAGCGCCAACAAAGAAAAGTTGGTGGAACCATACTGGACGTTTATGGCGCTTTGTTGTTCATGCTTGAGTTATAGTTATATCCAGGATTCATTGCTCTTGCTCAGAGGTCCCTTCACAAAGGGCAGAGTACTTGACAAAAGTAGTCGCAAAACACTGAGAACATGATGTATCATGATGTATCAGTGTCCGGCTGCTGCGCATGCGGTACAATTTGCGGATTTTTGGGGCCCCAAAATCAACGCGTTTCATCACCTGCTCCTTCATGGTCGGATGCTTCCGCCTCGGCAGCGGAGATATGCCACCAGGAGATAGGCCAACCGGCCAACCCGAGTCATTTCCGATCCATAAGAGTTCAGATTCACAAAGGCTCCCGATATCGGTGCTGATAATGGGCTATGAGAATCCATGAGAATCTATGAGGATCTATTGACAGTTACTATGAGGATCTATGATGGCTATGTGAATCAGAGTTTGGGAGTTTTGGCTTCAGTTTTCGGTGCTGGGAGCCCGAGCTTCCGTTGGTAGAAGGTGCGGTTGTCACTCCAAGAAGGTGAGGAGATCAAAGCGAACCTAACCCAACCAGACTGGCGGTCAAACCCGAAGATCCCGAACCCTGTATTACACTGTATTTATATAATTGTATAATCAATAATATATATATATATAATATATAATATATAAAGTATATATATATAATATTCATCATGGTTTAGCTTCGTGACCAAAGGAATCCCCTGCCGAAACACACAAAGAATCAAACATGAAGCGCCGAAGCGCCATGCAGAGATGTTCTGCAATGGTCCAGGACTACATAGGACTACCACGGCTCGGAGATCTGGACAAGTGACTGCCTCACAGCGTACTCTCCGTCCAGCTCACTGGAGTTGATCCAACCCCACCTGGCCAATTCGTGCCCAAAACTGTCCAATCATTCACCCATCTTCACCCCATGAGGCCCAGGATGATGGTAATTACTAGGATGATGGTAATTAAGATCTCACCTTTACCAATAGACTTGGCAAATGTTGGATACGTGACGCATCGTGACGCCAAAGACTTTCAAGTTCCAACGTGGCTATCTCTGGCTGCGCCTCGTGACGATGGTGTCGATCTCTCCACCGCTCTGTTTCTGCCGCATCAAGGTGAAATCGTGCGCTGCAGGAAGACCGATGTGGTTCCAACGTTGATCCTGGGCCGTGTGGGCCGTGGAAGACACATTCGGGTCATCCTTAGCTTGGCAATGATGATGGTTTTAGCTAGCAGCTAGTAGGATCCTAGGGGCCTAGGGACTTGCATGGACTTGCAAAATCATTGGTCTGAAACAACTCTTGGCATCGCCTTGGAAAACGGGAGATATTGCTTAAAAAAAATAAAATTGCTTTAATTTTTTTCGTTGAAACCTAGATGCTGAAACCTGGCCCTCGCTCCGCCTGCGGGTTCACCACTTCCACATGCACCTCGTTGATATTGTACATCCTTGGCCATGGCCACAATTCGAGCAGGAAAAAAAACATTAAAAACCGACTTGGTCAGCCGGTCAATCAGTTCCTGATTCTCTGCGTCTCTCCTCTGCGTCTGAGGAACGTTTTTAGGCCAGGAAAACTGCGCGAATATTCCAGTTCTTGTCTGTTGGCTGCCTTGCAGTGGCCACCAATCACAGAGTAGATTTGGAACGGCCTTTATAAAGCTGGCAGAGAATGGCAGAGAACTGAGCTGGAGTCAAAGGCAGATTTCGATTGCCAGACCAGTTCTCAACATCGACAGAGTCTGTGAACATCACAAATCTGTTGAAACAAAGACTTGTAGTGACTTTTTGGTGCATAATTTGGTTGTAAAATGGTTGTTGGCCCATGGATAGCCCATGGATAGCCCGGCATTCCTCGGTATTCCTCTGAATGGTGTGCGGCCTCGCTGATGTGCAAACCTTCGCGCTGCATCGACTCGTGGATGCCCAGCTTCTCGGACAGCGCTTGAGTCACGCCATCCTGCCATCTCTCGTCCTTGGGCAAATAACACATTATAACACATTATTGACATTATAACACCAGGGAACCTGGGCAAAAACCACCTGGAAAGCCTGGAGCTCATTGATCTCATTGGTTTTGCTACAGTTTTGACAGTTCTGGGAACGTCTTCAGATTTTCAATGTGGGAAAAGCTGAAACGTTCTATTCCAGCTGTGCGATCTCCAAACCAAGAAACTTCTGCGATCCGCATGGAGAGCACACGCAACTGCGTCATGATATGCATCCGTGAGTGCTGCTGTTTGCTCCTCACCATGGCTAGCTGCCTTTGTGCGGTGGCTGTTCAGTACGACTAGAATCACAGGAATCACAGTTTGACAAAGGGATTCTCATTCAAAATTCGCAGGTGTGAGTGCAAACTCCGGATCACAATTCCTGACCTACATCTGGTAGATCAAGTCTAAAGGTATTCAAACAACAACAAAGAAGCAAGCTCGCCACATTCACAGCGGCAACCAAGGTCTAGTCCTGAGCACCAGGGCATGCCGACAATTCCTTGGTATGCACCATGCCGATGTCCCACATGTCCCATACAGGTCCACACGTAGTGTAAACAACTCATATCCGGAAGGGTTTCACCATGTTTCACCACTGAGATATTGCAAGTCATTGAGGGCTGCAGACTTTGTGGCAAGGGGTTGGGCCTAAGGCTTAGGGTTGGTTCAAATGATTGAAACATTGGTTTGCTCAAACGATGTTTACCCCAAACATATTCGAACCAATGGGGGGCAGGGGGACCCTGGTGAATTTGTTTAAACATGTTTAACTTCTTTTTTTCTCCATCACTCATTTGGGACATGTTCAAACTGCCCCACAACAGATTTTGTACATTTAAAAGTTTCAACGTTTTGGGTGTCATGGCTCTAAACAACGATGTTGAGACATGTTTGGACCGACTCTGGCGGGTATCGTGGCAAGGGTGGGCTATTTCATGCTATTTCATTTTATCGTTGTGCCTGTGCTGCTTCTGGTTTCGTTGATTTTCATATGGCTCATTTATGGTTGTTTATGGCTCATTTTCATTCATTTTCAGGTTGATGTTGATACCCATCTCTGGTATCTTCGTTGAAGTCTGGAAGATTGCGGCCGGTTCATCAAACTTTTCAAGGCGCCTGGGACCCCCAAAGGAACTGCGCTGAAACATCCTCGAACCGTCTCTGAAACTCAGCCAGCAGTGTGCAAAGCAGGATCTTTTCCCTGTGCGAATGGCTGCCCGAATGGCTGGATGGGAATAAAGGCACTCTTGGCACTTGACTTTTTTCTGCGCATCGTGTCAAGTGAGGATTTTCTGTGCAGGACGCAGCGTCAGAAACTGAGCCATGTTCTTAGCATTCGTTGTTTTTGCACTTATTTCCGCTGCTTCTTCCCAGGCTTCGCCTTGGACTTTACAGCCTTCCTTTCCTTCTCCTTCTCCTGCTTCTTCTTCCACGCCACAGCGACTTGGAAGGAGCGCTCCAGCTCCGCCTCCTAGTGGTCCTTGGGTCTCACCCTGAAATTTTGAGTTGCACCTCCAACAGTGGATTTTGCATGCCACTGCTGCTCAGCTTGGCTCCAATTCACCCTCGCGTATGGCACCTTGGGGTGGAACACTGGCAATCCGACGTATCTGTTCCGCAGAGTAGCCAGGGGCTTCACCTGGCGCTGCAGGCCGTGCTTCTCCCGGAGCTCCAGGGCCTTAGCCTCTGCCGCCGCCTTCTCGATGAAGCTGCCACCATAGATCTTCTCCTTCGAACCTCTTCTGCTGATATCCACCCGCCACTTCTTTAGCTCTTGTTTCCACTTCACCCCTGGCACTTCGCTGGTGTAGTTGGGGTCCCGCAACTTGGGCTCGCTGAGGATGCCCTTCTCCACCAGCTCTGCACGGAAGGCTTTGGCGGCCTCGAGAGCTGCCGCGTCGGCCTGGGCCTCGGAGATGCCTGGGCCAATGAACTTCTTCACAGAAAAGACTCGATTGGTCGAGCTGATCTTGTTTCCTTTGGAATCAAGTTTGGGGAACTTGACCTCCCATGCACAGAGATGACTGTTCCATTTGACATTGGGAATCCCGCTTTGCTTCACCAAGTTATTTCTCTGGGATCTATTTGGCTTCTGCTCCTCGGAAGGTGGTGGGGGATGCTCCTCAGCCACTGCGATTGGGGCTTCTCGAATCTTTTCGTCTGAAGGTTTCACCTCTGCAGCCCCCACAGATTCGAAGACTTCCACGCCTTTCATGGCATGGCTGCCGCCTGAGGATGAGAGCCGTCGCAACCCGTTCTCATCAAAAGCCCAACCATGACCAGCCCAAATGGAAGTTGGCAGATCTCTCATCCACGGCCACCTTTTGGTACAATCCATGCTGCAGACCTTGTAGTCCTGATGGTGGCAGCCCAGAACAAATGATCAAATTGTGATAGAGTGGAGTTGAATGAGGCAAAATCGAGTGGAAACAAGGACAAAATGCTTTTTCAGTTGAAAACAACTCTCTTAAGCACACCATGCATCACATCGCAAAAAAACCTTCAACAATTTGTGCACTGCAGGCTTGGATCCAGGAGAGTCCTGCATTCTCAAGCTGCAATCTGATAGGGGCTCTTCTGGCGACATGTCGGGCGTCTGAGATTCCTGTGCCTGCAGGGACTTGAGAAACATGTGGCACAGAGTGTTTGAAGTCACCCCCCAACTCTCTCAACTGTTGTCTCAACCCTGTTTGATTTACAAATGAAGGTTTGCCTCCAAACGCGATAAATTGTTATATAAATGAAATGTGTATCACAGCAATGCAAGCCTTATACCATGTAAACACAGTGCAGAAGTCCGGCAAACAGTTGGGCAGGCGGCAACATCCCTCCTGACTCTGGAACGTCATGCTGTGCAAGCTTTGCTTTTGGTGAAAGCGCTGCAAGCTTCGCAAGCTAGGTCCAGTCAGACGCAGCACACATGCTGGCGCATCTGGTGGTGGAGATGGTGTTCCATTTGCCGAGCGCAAAAAGAGATTTGCAGGGCAGCAAGGCCTGCGTTCGCAGGGGTTGTCGCCGCGAGATTTGGTTCTAGATGAGATCTACCATCTTTCATGCTACCATTTCTCTGCTCTAAAGCTTAAAACCGGGAAAATGTCGGCTGCCAGTCAAACAAATGGCCTCGCCGCATTGCAATCATTGCATGGTGCAAGTCAACTGTAGGGATCAAATGATTCGAATACAAAAAACATCAAAAAACATGGGCCATGGGTCTCTTTCCCAGTTGCTCAGCTCAAGGAGGATTTGACTGGCAGATCATTTCACAAGGGACAGCCCCGGTTGCTTCTGTGGGCTAGGACCAGGAATAAATGCCGATAAATGCCGTCACAACACGGCCTGGTGGGACTCCAAGTCTTGGAACTCCGAAAAGCCAAGCACTGCTTCGCCCAGGTCGCTGCGTGTGAAGCGAAAGCATCCAAGGAGCTCTCTTCAGGATTGGCCGAATCCTGGGCAGAAATTTGCAGTGGATCTAGGGAAGGCAAACTGCAAAGAAAATGTGAGCCGCTCAGCCGTCTCTTCACCCTTTCATCAGTACTGCTAGCCTTGTGAAAAGAATGGCAACTTCAATAAACACGTCGTTCCAATTCCATTTTGATAGTTCAGTCAGAGCAGCCCAGATGCATCTCTCATACCCAAACACAGTCCTCGTCTGCTTTCAATTTTGAAGCATCTTCCATGTGCTTCAGCTCTTCTTCCATCTCCTCTTTCATCACGATATCCTCAGGGCTAAGATCCTCCAAGTTTGAGGACTTGCAGGCTTGTTTTTTTTGTTCCTCTTGTTCTATCTCTTCCTTGATCTCGCGCTTCACCCACAGCCAAAGATCATCCATCTCCATCTTCTCCTTATCTTGGCTTTCAAAACTGATTTCCTGCTTAGCATTTTTCGCCTTCTTGACCTTCACACCATCAGCAAGTTCTATCTTTGCTGAGCTCGGACCCCCTGTCTGCATGTTTTGCTGCATATCTCGGCAGGTCAAGCGCCCGCGTTTGGCAGCAAAGGATTCCTCAAATGATTCCATCAGTCCTAGCTGCGGCGTGGTATGATTCAGGTTCCCAGGCCAACAGCTTTTGAGCGACGCCTGCGGTGCTTTGGAATTTGAGCCCCAAATGGCAGCATTGGCAGCATACAACATGAGCTTCAAACAGTCCGACTGCCAACATGTCAGCTGTCAGTAGAGAAAAAGGGCAAGATTTGGCCCTTCATCCACTATTTTGGGATGAAACTTGCCAAGGTACAGCACATTGGCCCAGATCCACACTTTGATGATGCGGACGCGCCTGGCAAATGTTTCCCAGAGTGTTGGAACATGTTGGAACCGTGTAGCCGTGTAGCCCAGACATCAATGGTGTCACACCTCTCCACATCGCCCTGTTTGAATTCTTGAGATCCAATTGATCCAATTGATCCATGACATGGGCCTGACGAGTTCCCCTCCCATTGGCTCCAGCTTCGAATGCTTCTTCTCGTAGACCTCGTCATAGAGATCCTGACACTTTTCGTGGACATATCGTAGCCGTTGGACTTCTTACTTGAAACTTACATCTTAAGTTTTAGCTTCCTTGCTTTGGCACCCTTGCGGCGCCAGAGTCCGCGAAGGCGGGATGCAAAAGTTTGGGTCTCACACAATGAATGACTGAAAATATTGCAAAGGTAGTATGCATGAGTCCCATGGCATTTCCCATCAACTCTGCAACATTCTGCGGGTGGATCAGCCATTCTGGTCCCACAGAAATTTCGGTCCGCAAAGCTCTGCCATGTGAACTGATCCACGGAGACACCGAAGCTCTGGAGCAGCGTCATCAGCTCCTCCCAGGGTGTTTGGACTTCAGGAACCACAGGATGTTCACAATCTTTTTGCTCCACACCATGCTTCTTCCATCTTCTTACATCTTCTTACTGCATCGCGTCTGGTGTCCCAACCTCCTCACTGTTGTTGGATACCCTGGTCCAGGTCCAGTGCTGAACACCTGCGAACGTTTTAAGCGCACCGCTAGTGCGAGTGGAGTCCGTTTCGGTGAACTGAGCCGGAGTGTCAAAGGAAAACCCATCCGCTCAGGGAAAACAAAGTGATCGACCGCGGTCGGTTTCCGGAAGCTCTGGGGGCAGCTTTCTAGATGGAGAATTTTTTCTGAAGACAAATCTAATTATTGGATAATTACTGGCCATTTGCCTATCGAATTGCACAGTGACAGCTGCAATCCCAGCCCCATACCCAAACAACGAGGCACCTTGGACCTGTGTGGTGAAGTTGTCCCCGGAAGGCAAACCAATTTTGGTCAATTCAGATCTTTGTCTGTCCTGGAGAGAGGAATTTTGATGGTGGGGCAATGGCTCAAGTGTTGGATGTTTGCGGTGCACCTCAATTGTGCCATGATAGAATGAAGACATGGCCATGACCATCACAATTACTAGAGAAAACTGTTAGAGTGGTCTATTCCGGTATACGTATATTGTAGTATAGCTATAATGCTACCATAATCCAATTGTTTCACTCTCAACCATGCCATTGAAGTCATGACATCCCTTTTGCTTTGCTCTCCTTGACCGTCATCTTAATGGTGTGGGTCTTGTATTTGGTCGGAATGCCAGGCACAGTCTCGGAGCTCCCTTGAGTCTCCTCCGAGAGACAACGACAATTGCGAATGCTTACGACACTGCAAAAACATCATGCACTGCTCTAAACCTCCCTACTCATCTCTACTCATCTATGCACGCAATCTACTCATAATCTACTCATACCTACTAACAGTAGATAACGATCGACATGGCCACCTTGAGAAGCGCCAGCCTGGTAAGTGTACGCATCTTTGGGCATGTTGAAACAGGCCTTTTGAGCAGCTGGACCTCAAACAACTCAAAAATGCCAAAAAATTGAAACGGAGTCTCACACTTCAAACAGCTGGAAACAAGGGTTTTGGCAGCAAATAGTTGGAAGTTGGACATGAGATGACATGAGTATGTAACAGCATTGTGGACGCCCAAGTTAGCAAGAGTTTCCCGTATAAAATTCCTACCAGTAGTGCCGCACAAGGCGGTGGCGGAAATCATAGGAAAGGTGAATTGTTGTGATGCATGGATGGCAGAGCGAAAGGTGGTTGGAGTTGTGCTTTTTGGAGCGGTTGCAATGGTCAGCTTAACCACAGCTGCTGGATGTAGCGTGGTGTAGAATGTAGTGCAAGGTATTATTTGTCGTAGTCGCAGTTGCAGTAGTAGTGTAGTTGTAGCTGTAGTTGATGTAGTTGTAGTTGTAAATGTTTTAGTTGTAGCTGTAGCTGTACTAGTCGTTGTAGCTGTAGTTGCGGTTGTAGTTGTAGTTGTAGTGTGCTGGGGAAGTGTGGTGAAGTGTGGTGAAGTGGAGTGTAGTGTATTGCAGTGGAGTTGTAGCTGTAGTTGTAGTTGAAGTTGTGTTGTAGTGTAGTTGAAGCTGCAACTGTAGTTGATGTTGTTGCAATTGCAATGTTGTAGTTGTTGTAGTAGTAGTTGTTGTAGTTGTGGTTGTAGTGTGGTGAAGTGGTAATGTAGTGTGGCGAAGTGAAGTGTAGTCTAGTGTAATGGAGTTGTAGCTGTAGTTGTAGTTAAAGCTGTAATTGGAGTGTAGTGTATGTAATGGTATTTGTAGTCGCAATTCTAATTTTGTAGTTGCAGTTGTAGGAGTAGAAGTAGGAGCAGGTAGTAGGTAGTAGGTGGTAGGTAGTAGGTAGTAGGTAGTAGGTGGTAGGTGGTAGGTAGTAGGTAGTAGGTAGTAGGTAGTAGATAGTAGGTAGTAGGTAGTAGCAAGTAGCAAGTAGCAAGTAGCAAGGTGGTAGTAGTAGTAGTAGTCGTCGTCGTCGGTAGTAAGTAGTAAGTAGTAAGTAGTAAGTAGTAAGTAGTTAGTAGTAGTAGTGGTGGCTACTAGTAGTAGTAGTAGTAGTAGCAGAAGTAGCAGAAGTAGTAGTAGTAGTAGCAGTAGTAGTAGTAGTGGTAGCAGTAGTAGTAGTAGTAGTAGCAGGAGTAGTAGTAGTAGTAGCAGTAGTAGTAGTAGTAGGAGTAGCAGTAGTAGTAGCAGGAGTAGTAGTAGTAGCAGCAGGAGTAGTAGTAGTAGTAGTAGTGGTGGTAGTTAGCTAGTTAGCTAGTTAGCTAGTTAGCTAGTTAGCTAGTTCGCTAGTTAGTTAGTAAGTTAAGTTACGTTAATTTACGTTAAGTTACGTTAAGTTAAGTTAGTCAAGTTAGTTCGAAATGTGCTTCGCGCCACAGCGGCGTGCACTTTTTCGACATCTCAACTTCCAAAAGTGGTCCGAGAATGGTGTGTTTTGCACATTTTGACTTCGAAATGTGCTTCGCGCCACAACGGCGTGCAATTTTTCATCTCTCATCTGGCCAGCTGGCTCTGCACGCGCCGCTTTAGCGAGCCTACTTTTCGACCCTCCGGAGCCACAAATCATCGGAAAAACACAGTGAATCACTTTTATACCTTTTCGCGCACCTGCATCTTCTTTCTTCTCACCCTTTCTCTGTTCTAATCTTCTCTCTTCTTCTCTTCTCTTTTTTGTCTTTGTGACTGTTCCCACCTCTGCTTTTCCATCTCCCCACGTTGTCGGAAGTTTGACTTCTAAACTTCCTTCGAATATCTGTCGTGGGTTGGGATGGGTTGATTTTGGCGATACACACCCACACAACGTTGCTGAGCCATGCGCTGAGCCCAAACTTCGTGCACAGGCAGCGCTCGACCTTCGAGCGCTCGATAGGCCACGGTTTGAAATCATCTACCGTAGCTATCATCATATGCCATAGCTTCACCGATGTTGACACTGTAGATCACGATTTTATATGATTTTATGCCATATGAGATCCAGCTAGTTTTGATTCTATCTTATATTATTGCTCTGTATCGTCCGTATCCTGTTGGGAAGTATCTCGCAGAATCTGCAGCTGCTGTGATCCCCCAACCGCTTGTTCCCACTGGCCGTGCTCGTTGTTGCGAAGCACCACCGCCAGGGGCTGGTTCCGTTTTCGCAGCTGACCACCAGCTGTCACCTCCGACTTGATGCGAAGCTCGAGCTGATGGCCCTGCGGACTGTGCCCAGTGGTGCTAGAGGATGAGGCGAGAACCCTTTCTGAAATCGACTGGAAGCTATTGGAAGCACCAGGATCATCACAAGAATGATCACAGATGATCACAGTAGAATCATGGAACTTCATGGAGCTCCACTGGATGTGATACTTTTGGGTGCTACGTCACGTCTCTTTGGACACTCAATGGTGAATGCCTTGCTGACCTGAACAGCCATTGCCCCAACATGCAAGCGCTGTTGCCTCATCGGTGCGGAAATGGAGGTTGATCCGCACCAGTTCCACCAGTCGAAAAAGTCTGCTGTCTTCGACTTTCAGGAGGCATTTCTCCTGCACAACACTTGTGGTATACTTGTGGTGGTTGCTCTTCAGTGTGCACCTGCTCCAGAAAAGAAGGTTTGCGAGGCAAATGCACGCAAAAAGCAACCAGTTTGAAACATGTCCTCGAGAACTGCAGTTTCATAGAACTGCGAGAGGGTATTTGCCTCAGTGGTAGTGGTAACTAACGAATAAACGAGGGTTCTTGATGGTTATTGGTTGTAGCTATGGCGGTTCTGGCGGAGTTTTCCGGAAATTCTAAGAGTCATGCCAAGTTCTCTGCTCAGTGATGAGTGTTTGATCTCCTGAACAGCCTAAAGTCCCCTTTTTGGAATGTACGTCGCGATTGATCTGGGTCCCCGACAGTGCCCTTTCCAAAGCGCTCAAGATCCACGTGGTTTGCCTTCAGCAAGTCACCTGGGTTGCAAATCCATCCATTTCGCGAGATCTGACGACTTCAAATCTGCTTGCGATACCAGCTCTAGGCTCTAGATTGCATGAAACTTGCAAATCAGAGATGTCGAAGATTTACCAATATTTACCATCTATGTATATTTATGTTGCAGGTCCGTTTAGCGGCTAACAGCTGCTAGCCTTTACGAAACATCAGATCTGCCAAGTGGCAAAACTTCTCAAAGTCCATCACCTCTTTGGAGGCCTCGGCACTGACCGCGCAATAACCGCAGGATCCGAAAGTCGTTTCGATCGTGAAATGATTAGTGGGTTAATATGGGTTAATATGGGTTAATAGTCAGTTATCCTGAGTTATTGTGTTAAATTATGACTCGAAGGTGAGGGGGGATCTCCCAGTTCGGAACCCATTGCTGAGCTTTTGCTTTTGAAGAAACATCATCGATCATCATCGATCATCCCATACTTTGCACGGGTAAAGCTGTGGCTCTTTGATCTTTTTGCTCGGCTCATTGGATCTCGTTGCTCACCGATCCTCTTGGAGGATCACCGAGCACTCGCAAGGCAACCAACAGAGTTGGTCGCAGCGATGGATACTCCGTGGTTTTCTAAGCTGCCGAGACAAACAAAGGGTCTCCTCGAATTTGCACATTCTTTGAACTTGCACAATTAATGTTTTGTTCGCAAACTAACACTCACAAAGGTGAAAGAACACTCGAATGATGCTCATGAAGAATTCTCATCGACTCTAGAGAATCATTCCTGACTTGCGGCAGCCGCACATTGCTTACTCCAATCTGCCGCTGGACTTCAACCGGTACATCTTGTCCGACCCAAAGTAGATCATATCGTAGTACCTAAAGGACTCCAAACTGACGTGTGCCAGGCCAGGGGTGGATTCATGACATGACATGAAATGCAAATATCCGGTGACTGACATCATGTCCTACAAATGCTGAGTTAGCTGAGTTGTATGGGGCACAACTCATTTTTCACATTTTTTCACCACAGGAAGTTCCAACATGTTCCAACCTGTGATCCTGATTGAGTTGGTACCTTTTGGTGCCCAGATGCCACACCACGGCGGAAATGATGGGACCATCAGATTGAAATTCCCAGGACTTCTCCCCCGTGAGATCCGACACGGCATACAGCACCCCGGCTTCCGTGCCAAAGTAGACCTGCCCAGCATCAAGGGCCGGAGCCTCAGACTGTGTGTGACTTTGGGCAGAATTCATCCAGCACACTGCACAAGAAAAAAATATGCTGTGAATATGCTGTGATGGGAAATTCGGAAATGAAATCCACTTTGTTCAACAAATTTCTTACTGATTTTCATTGGGTGCCAAGTATATAAGTCTCATTCTGTCCAATTCAAATGGATCACCTAGAAACTTGATTGAATGGATCAGAATTGGGTCAGTGTGCCTTTCGAACCTTGCACCAAGGCACTTTGGAGGAACGGATGGGACTGAAGGCATTATAGCTCCAAATGACTGCGCCATTCATCTCGTCCAAAGCATACATCATGCCATCATCGCAACCAAAGTACACAAAACCTCCAGGGTTTCATAAAATTTCATCAGCAACATTATACTGTATAACAATCATTAACACATCATCAACCCTGACCTGTCTAGCTGTCCCTGAAACACGGCGTGTTTTGGATTGGATGATCCATGATGATCCCCACCTCGGTGTACGGCTGCAGAGGTGTAGATGGGTGCCTTGGCATCAAATTCCCAGTTGGCCGTGCCCAGGCGCTCGCTGAGGGCGTAGAAAATGCCGCTGCCGCTCCCAAAGAGCACCTGCTGAGGGATATGACTTGATATGACTCAAAACACGGCATAAATGGATGAACATGATGGTAAGTCATGGTAAAAGTGATGGTAAAAGTGATGGTAAATGATGGAAAATAACATACAGAACTGTGGAGTCCAACGAATCCCAACTATATTTCTCCATCACTTTGTCCGCTGCCGTAATTTTCCGCAACCAATTTTCCTGTATCTGCACATCTTCCATCATCTTCCGGCCTGATCCCAATGCAGCATGGGTTCGGTGCGCACCGGACCGGATGCATTGAAGCGCCACGATAAACGACCATCACCTCAGATCGCAGCCGTCGCCATCACTGCCATCACAACACGCCAACTGCCACAACTGCCACCAGCTGAAATCGAGCGGCTCTCGCTGACGGAATAGATAAATCCATCATCCGAGCCGAAATACACCTGGCAATTCCCAGCTTAAACGACTGAGGGCTGAGTGGGCTGAGTGTCCAAACGGACGATGGACAAGGGCCTGCTAGAGTGCAGAAAGCCTGAGATATGATCGTGCAGGGGATGCATTCCTAAAGATCTAGCAATTTCATACAATTTCACCAAACATCCTGGAAACAGTAAACATTTAACATCATTTAACATCATTTAATGCATTTAAACATTCCAAAACGATCCAAAACATTCCGCTCGAGTGATTCGCCCATATCTTCCCATGACCTCAAGGGGCTCAAGCGGCAGCCCGAGCGCCCGACCTGGTTGTAGCGTTGGTTCTGACTCAACGCGGCCGACGATCGCACGGCGCCATCCGTTTGGAACTCCCAGATTTTCGTGCCCTCCTGCAGCAATGCGACGTACAAATTTGACATGAGAAAATATACAAAAGTGGCACGGAATCCAATTTGGGAGGGTCTGGACATGTCTGGACATGTCTGGACATGTCTGATCAAGTTGATCATGCAAAATAGTGACAACTCCTCCAAGTGAACTGCGTACCTTGCACAAGGTTGACTGGCTAAATTAGTTTTGGCGGTTAACTTGAGGAAAAGTGGGGCACAACATCCCACACTTCTCAGCCTTTGAGGAAAAAACAATCCCAAAAACCTTGGAGTAAAAAGTGGTGTGCAGAGTTTTTCACTTAATTACTGGTTTGATCGACGCCTGAGTACTGAAATCGAGCCTCAAAGTCAAACCAAGCCAGGTGGCATCATACCATTGTCAGCTCCGAAGTAGAGCATGCCCAATCCTGAGTGGTGACAGTGGTGAGGGATGACCTTCTATTCCCCAGCCCCCACTGCCCCCACTGAATAACATCGGTTGGCATCCAAAACCTGTGACTGAACAGGCCCGACCCTTGCAACCTTGCACTGCAGGCCATGCGTCGTTCGTTGACGGTGGGACATGTCTCGACTGACGCATTGGCATCAAATTCCCAAACTTGAACACCACCTGGCAGCGGTTCTCAATATCATCGGTGCAAGGTGCTTAACAAACTGTCAGCTCTGAGCTCAGTAAGGTCTTGCGTTCTTCATTCACGAGTCTCTGTCTTCATTTCGAATACTTTATTTAGATTTCATATTATGATTTCATACGTATCTTACCAAAGGGGAAGGCACCTCTGGCGTTGAGGGCACGAACTTTGCCATCTCCAGAGCCGAAAAAAGGATGTTCTCCGCCACTGTGGGACTCGATCGTATTCGACCCTCTGTGGTGACCTCCCACACCAGTGTGCCATTCTGCCTGCGAGGCAACAAGTCAATCAACACAGCCCCATCACTAGTTGGTGGTTAACCTACCCCTCTGAAAAATATTAGAGTCAATGGGGTACCGGATTATCCCATGATATCCCATGATATCCCATGTATTATATGGGAAAAAAATGTTTGAAACCACCAACCAGATCAACTCTACCAAGCGACTGAGCCACAGCCATGAAACTCCCTGCATCGGTGCCGAAATGCACCTGAACACGAACATGCCGGCCATCCCGAACATGAGAGGGGGATCATAAACTAAGAAATAAACATTTATAAACATATCAAAACCATGCCATACAACAGTGCATGGCCCAACTGCACACTATGGAGCTGATGGAGCTGGAAGTGAACCAGAGTTAAGCCAACATCCCGACAGGTTCTAAAGGATTTGTTTGTTGTTTTCTTCTGTTGCATCACGGGCAACATGACACGTTGAAAGATTGCGGCTGTGGACATTGTAGCCAGTGGTGTGGTGGGCATCGTACCCCAGGTGGGCCATTTCATTTTCATTGATTCTGATACCCTAAAAACTCTCCCATACTTGGTGCCGAATCTCTTTTGTTACTTGAAGTCTGGAATTGAACATTGCAACCTGTTCATTAGGGTTTTCAAGTGCAGCCTCCTGGACCCTCAACCAAGGAACAACTTCCCTGAACACTCTCGAACCATCTAAAACTCATGAACTCCTTGCTGCATCTTGCTGCCAGTTTAAGATTCGAGCTCACGCGTGCAAAACAGGATCTTATCAATGTGATTGCGAACGAATGCATGGGAAGGAAGGCACTCTTGGCATTTGACTTTTTTCTGTGCATCATGTCAAGTGAGGATTGTCTGTACCGGACGCAGCGTCAGAAACTGAGCCATGTCTTAGCATTCGTGTTTTTTGCACTTATTTCCGCTGCTTCTTCCCAGGCTTCGCCTTGGACTTTACAGCCTTCCTTTCCTTCTCCTTCTCCTGCTTCTTCTTCCACGCCACAGCGACTTGGAAGGAGCGATCCAGCTCCGCCTGTGAGTGGTCCTTGGGTCTCACCCTGAAATTTCGAGCTGAACCTCCAACATCGCATTTTGCATGCCACTGCTGCTCAGCTTGCCTCCAATAGACCCCTGGGTATGGCACCTTGGGCTGGAAAACCGGCAATCCGGCGTATCTGTTTGCCAGGGTGGCCACGGGCTTCACCTGGCGCTGCAGGCCGTGCTTCTCCCTGAGCAACAGGGCCTTTGCCTCCGCCGCAGCCTTCTCCACGAAATAGCCACCTTGAATGAACTTCCTTTTGTTCCTCTTGTTCTATCTCTTCCTTGATCTCGCCCTTCACCCGCAGCCAAAAATCATCCAGCTCCATCTTCTCCTTATCTTTGCCTTCAAAACTGATTTCCTGCTCAGCATTTCTATCTTTGCTGAGCTCGGACCCCCTGTCTGCATGTTTTGCTGCATATCTCGGCAGGTCAAGCGCCCGCGTTTGGCAGCAAAGGATTCCTCAAATGATTCCATCAGTCCTAGCTGCGGCGTGGTATGATTCAGGTTCCCAGGCCAACAGCTTTTGAGCGACGCCTGCGGTGCTTTGGAATTTGAGCCCCAAATGGCAGCATTGGCAGCATACAACATGAGCTTCAAACAGTCCAACTGCCAACATGTCAGCTGCCAGTAGAGAAAATTGCTGTTGAAAAAAGAACAACTCCTGGCCCCCTGGCCCTTGATTCATCATTTTAGGATGAATACATTGACCTGCCAAATTTCAACGAGCTGAGGTATACAGCTGTCTTGTTGACCCCGCCTGTTGCATGTAGATCACCGGTGTAGTGCCAATCAGCTGGTCCCCGGCACTGCTGACAGGACGGTAGGTCCATGAGTTCGGCTCATATCCACAGCCTCTGCAGGGGATTGGTGAGGGATGGATAGCGGCAAAGAAGGATGGAAAAACAAACACACTTTTAAGTTTTGTAACTGCCAACTTCCACTATTTTCACTTTTATGTCACTCCCTGTTTAGCATGCCACATATTGATCATATTGCCACATCATTCGAGGCCACCTTGCAGAGTTAGCGCCGAGATCAGCAATATCCATCCTATCACCAGTAGCCGCAGTAGCGATGTTCGGGAATGCACCATGCGACAGGTGCGACATCCTATTGATGCCGCCCGGATCTTGAGCGGCATAACACAGCGGTGGTCTGGTGCAAGTCGACCAATGGCATCAATGCATATCAATGCCATCATGAATCATTGCGGTCGGACTTGATGGTAATTTTATGATTTTTATGGGTACCATCTGGTTATTTAACATAGCCATGGAAAATGGCCCATTTATAGATGGTTTACCTATTAAAAATGGTGATTTTCCATTGCTATGTTATGATTTTTATGGGTATTTGTTTTCAAATATTCCTTCAATGGATCATCCACTGGTCATCACTGAAACATGACCCACTCACGTCCAGGGCTCCCATGCACTCTCCACCGCATTGGTCATTGCAAACCTCAGCCAGTTGTAGTCATGTGAGTGGGACCAACTACAGGAACTGTATGGAACTGTACTGTACTGTTGTTGTTGTTGTTGTTGTTGTTGTTGTTGTTGTTGTTTTTCATCCTGAATTATCTGCTCTTTTTCTGGCGGCTGAGTATCCGAACATCGTTTGATCTTTGTTCCCTAAAACGGAGGCTTCCGATTCGTCGTCATCCTCCAACACTTCTGTAAAGGCCTGCATCCAGAGTGAAAACAGCAAGGAAGGAATTCTCTGTGTCACACGAAGAGGCAGGCAACAAGCGGCAACCAACTAATTATATGACAATTCAATTGCATAAAATGGCACATATGCACCTTCAATATCTTTCAAGTGCGCTAAGCACACGCGATGGGTCTATCTCCGCAAAAAATGACAGCCATTATCAGAACTAATTATAGCAAGCGGGTAGCCCTGCCCGTGCACACAATTTTCTAGGTGCATCATCAGCCCACAGGCCTCCAAATAAAAGTTGTTTGTGCTACCGATAATCATCGGCAAGAAACGCAAAGCGCTAAGCTGCGACCTGCGGAGTTATCACTGACACCATTCCTGTTGCCATCGCTGACTGCATCTCACCATAAAATATTCATAAAAGCGCATAAGACACACTAAGACACACACACTTCCATACACACTTCCATATCTGCCATGTGCGTTTCATGTGCATTCCATGTGCATTCTGTGCTTGGTGTTTGTCCCATTTGTCCCATCCTCACGGCCAAGGAAAGGTGAACGGAGCCATCTTTGATGGATGTCGCCTACCAGCTGAAGTCAATGGAAACCATCCAGGAACCTCCATAACAATCCATAAACAATCCATAACACACACCCATTTCTTGTTCCGAAAAAAATCCGGGAACCTTCCATTCAAGGACCCCAAGTGGTTTTAAAGCAGTGCTCCCTACTCTTGCCCTCCTTCAAATCTTAAAGGTGTGTTGCGAGCCAAGTTTGAGATCCCCAAGGCCTATCCTCCAAATATTCGTGGTATCCTGAGCCAAGAAACACAAAGCCGCCGAGCACCATCTTGCGCAGAACCTCGTTCCAGCTGCTGCCCAAATGCCACAGTTTCCCTATCAGAACTGCTGGACTCTGGGACCATAAAACGTTAATGTATGGCAGCCGCGAGAAAAAAGGGATCTTCCAGAATCTTGACCAACACCAATTACCTATCAAAGTGCAGAGCAGTTCACATCAGTTTACAATCATATCAGTCATAGTACCTATAGTACCTTAGTACATCCAAACCAAATCAAAACATCATCAAAATCCTCAAATCGTCCCTCTGAGCTTTTTCCGCCACAGGTCCACATGGTCCACAGGTTGCTGGCGCTGAGAGCAGGGCCAAAACAGGACATTTGTCCCGTTTTTGGAAGCTTCACAGCTTGGAGCCATCCCATATCGACACCTGGCCGATCCATCCAGGATGGTGATGATGCCCTCATGGTGGTCAGTGATGGTGATGAAAACTGAAGATTTTGAGCCAATGGTGAGCCAATGTTCAAGCAAATTATAGCAAATTTACGACTTAGGTTTCACACACATAAACTATTCAGATCTTGTGGATAAAATCAGGTTCACTGACCGTGCATATCCCCCTATCCCCCGCACCTACAAAGATCTGCAGGGGAGGGATCTGTGATGTGGCCCACCTGCACAGCAACTCTATGGATGTTGAGATGGGATGTGGCATGAATTGCGTCATATTGCATCTACACTTAGAAATGGTTTGCTTCTCAAACTGATCGTGAGAGAAGTCGGAGCCACCATCATTTGAAACAAACTCATTTGCAACCATGGAACATCATGGAACATCATGGAACATCATGGAACATCATGGAACGCTTTGCCCTTCAACCTCCATAAGCTAAGTATCCCACTCGATATCTATTCATTGCCATCCCCTCCATCCCCATGGCCCCAGTGCGCCTGCATAGCAACTGTCCCATGCGTGTGAGGGCGTCAGCAGAGGTCATGTCTTGGTTGAGGTTCGTGGTCGGTCCTTACTGGGCCATTCCGCAAGTTGGTCGACGATGAACTCTCTCCAAAAGTAGACAGCCGTTGGCAACTGGAGGATGACCCTCTACCAAAATATGTTGAGCCACAACATGCCACAACTAACACTAAACAGACTAAACATGACCATTCCTCTCCTCAACTGGGCGCCGCACCCAAAATGAGGCCACAGGTCGCTGAATCCTCAATCAGCTCAGAGTGGAAGAAGTCCAAGCAACTCCTGAGAATAGCTCTGACTGGCATGATATAGCAATGGCAAAGAGCCAGTGCCCCCTGCCCAACAAGAACGTGGTATCTACAGCATTCTACGGTATCATATGGAACATCAAGACAAATGGTAATGGCGGCAATGGATGTAATGGTTCACGCTTTGGATTCTTGTGCTTGAACTTGTTCTTGCTTCCTCTTGCAGCGTGATCCTCCAAGATGGTTTTTTCGGGGAATGCTTTCGTGTCTCATAGAGCTGCTGAGTGTCCATATTTGTTGGTGCAACTCCCGGATCTGCTCTACGCTGATGCCTGCGAGCAAGGCACGTTGATACCATGTTCCATGATGCTCCATGATGCTCCATGATGCTCAGTGTTTTGACAGCCAGGTTAAGTGGTCCAAGCCACCCTGCGCGTTTTGCAGCGTTTGCAACAGGACGGCAACGCGGGTCGGATCTCGTCCACTTGGAGCTTTGGAAGCTAACGTCGAGGGTCAACATTTTCAAAATGGATTAATTTTCAAATCCACAAATCACCAATTTTCGTTTTTACTGGAGTTATCTGGAGTTCAGCGTCTCATTTTGCCTCATTTTACCAGAATCATCAGCCCAGAGAGAGGACGATGGAAACAGTGGAAACACATGGAAACACCGTGAAAAAATGCATTGATCCTGCAGCCCAGCAGCCCAGCAGATTGCATCTGAGTTGCTGGGAGAGGAGCGGGAACCCAATGCCCATGAGAGGCAACATGCCGAGCTCAATGCGCTGCCATGATTCTCCTGGCGAGCATCGCCGCATCGTTTTGAATCTGCCACATGCCGAGCATCGCCGGCAGCTGCGAGGTCACATGAATCATATTGCAGTTATAAGTTATACCTGTGACAGTGTATAATCTCTATAATTTATATATGCACCTACAATCAAATCATATAATTACATGATATTACATGCACCATGCGATTCTGTCCTCTGAGTCTAAGCGTGGTCTATCCATGCCCTCCGCCCTCTGTCCTGAAAGCGCCTCAAGTCCGAAAATCTTTGATCCTGAGGGGCTCTTAAAAACAGGGTGGGCTCTTGTCAAAATTTTACAGGCAAGAATGCCATGACAAATTAAGTTTAATTATTACCTCATATTACCTCCACAAAATCTTAAATTAAGAAATTGATTTTGCAGCTTCCAATTCTGCCACTGCCGACATCGTTTTCAGACGTCCTCGCGGCCGCAGCATGACCTCCTCAGTTACAGGACAACGGCTGCATACATGGGCCGTAGACATCGGCCGTAGACATCGATTGAACTTGCCAGTCAGTTGCAACAAACGCACCAAGGAGAAAGCAAAACTGTGTAGAGGGATGATCAGCATGTCTTTGTGCAGCAGAGATTCTGCGAGCAAATGGGTCCCGCCCCCATGAAGTAGCTTGCCAAATGGCTCTTTTCGGAAAGGACTTCTTTCACAATTGGCCAAGGATTCTAGTCTAATTTCGGTGCGCTCACAAAACTCTCACATAGTTTATATGGACCTCCAGAACACTAGGACTGCCTCTTGGTGAAGCAGCATGCTGTAGCATGCTTGTCTGAAGCTGAAGTTCACAGAATGTTTGAGCAGTTGTGAGCCTCACATGGTTCAGGAATGTTTGTGAACAGCACCACTCTCAAAGCAAATGGTGGTAAAATGATGGTAACACCAATTAATCAAAAACTAAGTCTAAGCAAATTATTCTTCAAAAAAACAGCTGGAGCCGAAACACACGCGCACCATGCATGGGTCCTGGCTTCTTCACTCTTGTTGGTCCATTCCTGTCCCTGCACATCATTTTTCTGATCCCAGGTCCACCTTGAAGCACGCTGAGTGACGGAGTTGAAGTTCTAAACTGGGTTTGAGTCCCATGGCCCATATCATTTTTGGACATGAACTCCAAATATTCCGTAAGCCACCCAGGTTTTTTTTCGGTGTCTAGGATGTCCAAGGCCAATAACTTACAATAACAATAATCTTGATATATCTTGATCGGTATGCAAAGCCTTTTCGGTGATCGATAGGTGTCGTGCACCTCTTTGACTGCTAGGATTCGACCAGTCCTTGGAGATGGGAGTGCTGGGAGACCCCAATGAACCAAGATCTCTTCACTGAAGGATGTGATGAGAACTGATGAATCCAATGAAGGATGGGATGATCTTTGTATGCACTATATATCTATGGGATGTCCATGCATCAATTTGGCTACAGACCGACTTTTTTTTTAAATAAAACACCACCATTGATGGGATCGGATGATCTTTCAGCCAGTGGAGCCCCCAGAAATAGCTCAACCATGGCCCTCTGCGAAGGTTCGATTGTCCATCCATCTCCACCGCCTTGAAGACACGTCCCAAGGAGCCACGGCCGATCAACGGCCCACGTATCCAGGTGAGCTCCTGCGGCTTTCGAGATTGGGAGCTGGTCACTTGGAAATAGTTTGGGCATGTTTGGGCAAATAAATGCAGTACATTTCGCCGCTTTGCATGTATTGCAGTTCCACTTGCATTGCAAATGGTTGGATATGGTTGGATCATTGGATAACATTGCGCTATCCAATTAATTCCAATTATATCTATCTGCCTATCTAATCTATCCTTCCATCTGATCCTATGCATGTTTTACACATTAGGCGCCTGCAGATCAAATTGAATGTGGTCACTCAAAGGTGAAACAACACATCTGAGGCGAATTGGGCGGCTGTGCGGGTATTCTGCGCACCCCTGGGATAAATGGAAAGCACTGGACCACTGGACCAAAGAAGAATCGAACAAAGGGGGCGACCAAAATGCTGCACCAAACTCTCAAAAGTCAGTCTGCAAACAGCAACTTTGGCACATCTTAACTTTACATGTTGAACTTACCGAGGTTGAAAGAGAAAACTGATAGACCTGGGATGCTCCCCTAGCCCCATGTGTTTCCAGCCAGGGTCTCCTGGCCACAGTTCTGCCGTGCTTGGCTGGTGGGTGAAGGCACATTTCCTGCGACGAACCACCTCGGCCGAAGGGAAAAGAATCAGTTTCACCTTTCGGTTTGAACATGTTTGAACGAACTATTTTAGAAACACATTTTGACATTTTTGAAACACACCATCCTCCCTATGGGAAGCTTATTGAATCTAAAGATACCTAAAGATACCTAAAGTTCTTTCCTGGTTCACGGGGTCAGGTCCCATCACAGGGTATCTGAGCAACCCGGGCTGATCCCACTGATCCCCAGCGACGGAGATTTTGCGCACGCCTTTGCTGCCATGGGTGCCTTGGCAAACTTGGCACCGAAGTGACGCAGTGACGACTGCGGCCGTGCTGTGCTGGTTCTGGCGGAATCGAATTGCCATGTCGATCAGTAGAGTGTCCAACCTTGTTCTGTACAGAGTGTTCTTTCAACCTATCTTCTTCAACAACCTTATCGCAGCCATAGGATGTCATAGCCAGAAAATCTCCTACCAATCGTATTCACGAGGCATGTTGATCATGTTGCTGCCAGGCACCCTTTCCATCTCTTTCCCATCTGCCACCCAGTCACAGGACAGAACGCTGGCAGTGCTCAGCTTCCTACCAGCCAACAAGCAGCAAACATGTATTTGGATGATCTCTTCAATGATGAAATTGTGAGTGACACAACCCACTTCTCATGGTTCTTGTCATGGACCCTGTCGCCTGTCTTTAGGTTTCATTTCAATAGTGTTGCGACGGGAGCATCAAAAAGAGCACAAAAGCCGAAAATTGTGTCCTTCTGGGAAGCTCGTCTTCGGGTGCCACACCTTGGATTCCCAACGCACTTTGCGGGTTGTTTGGTCTCACATGGTCTCACTGAAAATCCAATAAGTCGGTGGCCATCAGTGAAAGCGTTGTCTCGATAGTCTGCAGCAGCAGGTGCAGGCCTTTGTGATTTCAGATTCTGTCCGGAAATCACCAGGCTTGAATATGACGCGCGACTCACGCAACATCATGTTCAGGGCCTGGATTTGCCTTGGTTGCACTGCTTCGGGGCACTGCTCCATGCTCCAGATTTTGGTATCCCCGCGGATCAGGCTCGATCTCGACCTCCTATGAGAAACAAACGACATACACTGCACAATGATGCTTTAGCATTCATAGACTGTTCACGCTGGTCCAAAAAAACACCTGCAATGAACATCATAAACTATCAGCAACTGTAAATATAATGCATCAATGCTGTACAGATTTCAACTAGTCCAGATCTTCTTCCACCAGGGCCATACACCTTTCAACTTTTGGGCGTCGCCCATGCCCAATAAATCCGAAGTCCCTGATGTCCTGCACATCCTGCACTGAGATGACAGGATCTTCCTCAGCATGTGGATTTCCCTGATTTTGTCGGCAAACCAGTCATCCACATCCAGTTGTGATCACCGGAACAAAATCCGGGTACGAGTGCGCATGTGAAATTCTGAAATGTGAAGATACTGTATGTACATGTGTGTATATATGTACAATATGCATATATACACACACACGCACACACACATATATATACATATACACACATATACACACATACATACATACATACATACATACATACATACATTACATACATACATACATACATACATACATTACATACACCATACCTACCATACATTACATACCATACCTACCATACATTACATACCATACCTACCATACATTACATACCATACCTACCATACATTACATACCATACCTACCATACATTACATACCATACCATACATTACATACCATACCATACATTACATACCATACCATACATTACATACCATACCATACATTACATACCATACCATACATTACATACCATACCATACATTACATACCATACCATACATTACATACCATACCATACATTACATACCATACCATACATTACATTACCATACCATACATTACATTACCATACCATACCATACATTACCATACCATACCTACATACCATACCATACCATACCTACATACCATACCATACCATACCTACATACCATACCATACCATACATACATACCATACCATACATGAACATCCATACATACATAACATACCATACCATACATACATAACATACCATACCATACATACATAACATACCATACCATACATACATAACATACCATACAATACATACATAACAATACCATACAATACATACATAACAATACCATACAATACATACATAACAATACCATACATTACATACATAACAATACCATACATTACATACATAACA
>CAMXCT020006799.1:114176-181676 GCA_947184155.2 Cladocopium goreaui
CCATACCATACCATCCATACCATACCATACCATCCATACATACCATACCATCCATACCATACCATACCATACCATACATACCATACCATACATACCATACATACCATACCATACATACCATCCATACCATACCATACATACCATCCATACCATACCATACATACCATCCATACCATACCATACATACCATCCATACCATACCATACCATACCATACATACCATACCATACCATACATACCATACCATACCATACATACCATACCATACCATACATACCATACCATACCATACATACCATACCATACCATACCTACCATACCATACCATACCTACCATACCATACCATACCTACCATACCATACCATACCTACCATACCATACCATACCTACCATACCATACCATACCTACCATACCATACCATACCTACCATACCATACCATACATACCATACCATACCATACATACATACCATACCATACATACCACACCATACCATACATACCATACCATACCATACATACCATACCATACCATACATACCATACCATACCATACCATAACATACATACCATAACATACATACCATAACATACATACCATAACATACATACCATAACATACATACCATAACATACATACCATAACATACATACCATAACATACATACCATAACATACATACCAATACATACATACCAATACATACATACATACATACATACATACATACATACATACATACATACATACATACATACATACATACATACATACATACATACATACATACATACATACATACATACTACATACATACATACATACATACATACATACATACATACATACATACATACATACATACATACATACATACATACATACATACATATATATACACATAGATACATATTATATCATATTATATACAGTATATATATATAAATAAATGCATATCACGCACACGTATATTCATATATGCTAGATTCACTACAAGTTGCAATTCAATGAAATTTATAGGTCTCCCTGCAGGTGGTGGCGGCGGTGGCGGTGGAGGCTCATCAGCTACCGGTGGCAGCAGCCTTTCCTGGCTGCGGGGAAGAAATCCCATTTCGGTGAAATCAAGAAAAACATGATAGAACCCACGAACCCGAACGCATTTGTTAAATGAATGCATGAATAGGTGGACACAAAAAAAACAACTCAAGATATGCGGAAAACCAGACTTGACGATATATTTTTTCTGGTTGGTTTTTCAAATGTTAAACTCAGGAACTACGCAACAAAACGTCGGCCATACTTACTTTGCGCTCCTCACTCTGCGCTCTGCAGTCTACATCCCACCCGTTACATTGGACAATCCCCAAGGCGAAACCACCCAATCAAACACGCGCTGTAGCAACAAGACTCCCACACTCCACGCTGCACACTTCATACACAACTTGACACGCTATAGAACCCGCACTCTACACTCACATTCCGGACTCCACACTGCACACTTTTCACATTACACACTCTTCACACTACGCACTCCACACTTTCCATTCCACAGTCCACACTTTCCACTCCACACTCGACACTTTCCACCCCACACTCCATCTCTTATTGAAAAGATACACCCCACACTTCCCACTACTACTTCGTACTACAGGCATTGCACAAAATGCTGTCCTGTACTACTGTGAGCTACTTTGTACTAAAAAAACGCCTCCGTACTACTTTGTACTACAGGCTTGTACAAACTTCTCAGTACTATTCATTGCTATAAATGCACCTCCCAGTACAAGGCGGTGGCGAAGTTTCAAAGATAGGAACCCTAGGAGAGGTTGGTTGTTTTGAAGCACGAATGGCAGAGTGAACCCGTTGATGGATCGAAAGGTGGTTGGAGTTTCGGGCTATCTATCTACCTATCGATCGATCTATCTATCTGCCTATCTATCTGTCTATCTATCTGTCTTTCTATCTATCTGTCTGTCTACCTATCTGTCTTTCTATCTATCTGTCTATCTATCTATCTGCCTATCTATCTGTCTACATATCTATCTGTCTTCCTATCTATCTGTCTGTCTATTTGTCTATCTATCTGCCCTTCTACCTATCTATCTATCTGTCTGTCTGTCTGTCTGTCTTTCTGTCTTCTATCTGCCTATCTATCTGCCGATCTATCTGTCTATCTATGTACCTGTCTATCTATTTGTCTATCTATCTGCCTATCTATCTGCCTATCTATCTGTCTATCTATGTGCCTGTCTATCTATCTATCCTGTGGTATGGATTTATGTGTCGTTCTGTTCCGGTGATTGGTTCAGGGACGACCCGAAAAGGCGAAAATGCGAAAATAGAAAAGTTGCGTTGCGGCCGGACGAGCTTAGTATCTATCTGTCTATCTGTCCGTCTTTAAATTTATCTGGCTATCTATATTTCTCTCTCTTCCTCTCTCTATTTGTCAGTCTGTCCATCTATCTGTCTATCTGTCTGTCTATCTATCTATCTGTCTATCTATCTGTCTATCTATCTGTCTACTTGCAAGCTTGAAAGGCTTGAAAACAAAGCTATTCTGCGAGACTTCCTAAATTTTTCGAAGTTGACAAGATCAAAAACGAAGCAATCCTGCCAGAAGTCCTTGTATAAGTTTTGGCAACGTCAAAAACCAAGCAATTCTGCGAGACTTCCTCAATTTTCAAAGCTGACAACATCGAAGACGAAGCAATGCTGCGAGACTTCCTCAATTTTCGAAGTTGACAACATCGAAGACGAAGCAATTCTGCGAGACTTCCTCAATTTTCGAAGTTGACATCAAAAACGAAGCGTTTCTGCCAAGCTGCCTTCAAACATGGAAAGTTGAGTGCAGAGCTGACGGCCCAATGCGTCCACTCCATCTGTCTGAACTACTGCGCCTGCCACCAAAAAGTGAAGTCAGGTCATACAAAGTGCTGCGCCTGTGACGCAAAATCATCTTGGCAAACCTGAAGGCCTGATGCTCCAAAATGCAAACCCTCTCAAGAAATGAGCGCCCTGACCTCCTAACATCTCTGATGAACATGTCTCTTGTACTGCGCGTGCCACGCGAAATCCATCTTTGCAGATCTTCTTCAAACGTCCCACGCCTGCCAACGTTTTTGAAACAGACTCACTTTTGACAACGTGCAGAATCCCTTGCGCCTTCCACGCGGAACCGCATCCTAACCTCAAAAACTGCTCCGAGACCGCCAGTTTTTTACACTTTTGACTTCGAAATGTGCTTCGCGCCACCCGTGCCTGCCACACGAACCCACATTTCATATCTTCAAGACGTCACGCAACGGGCCGCAAACAAGGCTCCACCTGCGGACCCTCTATCAAATCTACCGAGAAAACAAGAGGCCTTCGCTACGCGTTCGGGAACAATTTTCCACCTGGCCTGGACCAGCTCCCTCCACCGTCTGGTGGGTGGATCCCAGACAGAATCGCCGGTTAAGACATTGATGTAGTAGAACCTTGCACTACATTCACGACATGCGCTAAAACGTTAAGCAAACTCTGAAAAGTCTTGTTGTGCGCACCCGCAATGTTCAACACTCATCATCTCATGGTAGTGAAGAACACTTTGTCCAAGTTCAAACCATGTTTGAATTTTGAGATCGCAGCATTTGAAAGGCACAAGAATGTCATCAACAAACAAAGGCAGCATGATGAAGCATGCTTGGGAGCCTTCCAGGGCTGGATCTGCTCTCATGTTGAAACCACCTGAATGAGCTGTTGGTGCAAAGTTGTCACAGCGAACGCATCCTGTACTCTATTAAATCCTTCAGAGAATTTCCATGCTGCCTCACTGCTACTTGACTCAGCATCATGTGCCTGCGTGCCTTGCCTCCTGTGTCAAGGCATGCACAGTGATGTTTTTGTGATGCAAGTGATGCACAGTGCAATATACAGAATTTACAGCATGTTTTTCACATTTTTCATCGATCCTTTGAGCATGCCACGGTTCCCAGGTGCGCTCGCCTGTGGCCTCATGCCCAGATGTGCCCGGCAGATAGAGGTATGATTCGGTATGATCCAGTCCTGCGTCTGATCTAATCTATATCTATCTATATCGATATCTATATTCATATATAGATATATAAATAAATAATATATCAATAACATTTCTATATTGTTTTGGGAATGCTGGGTTTCCTATGGATATCTTATGAGCAATTTGGACTCCACAATACTCCACATCTATTGCAGCATGAACTTGCAGTTTCGGGCGACAGCGTTTTTCTCGACATGATAGCTGCAACACGCACAAACGCCGTGAGAAGTAGCTTGCTACAGCCACAACTCCTTGCCACTTCATCCGCAATGAGCCATTGCCCAAAGCAGGAACAAAATGAACAAAGCGCACAAAATGAAAAGTTGAAACACAAAGATTCCAAGGATTTCCAAAGTACGTCAGCAGGGACGGCCAAGGCGCGGCCCCCGCTCTTGTCAAGTACGGCAGCAGGTGAAGCTTCTCTGACACACAGGTCTGGCAAAGAATTCGGAGATGTTGATTCACGTGAAAGCACTCGAACTCTGTATACATACATGTATCAAACATGATATATATATACACGTATATATAATATAATATCACACACACACACGTTCTCCAATCTGGTTTCAAGACCGGTGCATCAAAGGGAACCTCCCAAAGGTCAGCCGTGTGTTACTTGAGGTGGGATCTTTCCAGAAACCGCCCCAAAGCAGGTCCAGTCACCCGATGGATATCACGGGCTTGACGAATGTCCGTTTCTAAACTCCGGGTTTTTTTCCAACAGCGCGGGCAGAAAAAGCTATGGCACTTAGACTTAGGCTCTCGCTGTGGACTCCGGCTTGGCATGGACATTCGTCCAGCTCCAATCGCAACAAAATGATGTCAATATGACTTTTCGATATTGTTCCCGATGATGGCTTCATTAATTGATGCGTTACATATTGCTATCACCATCTATCACCTCAGTGTGGGAATCCTCAACTTTTCCAATCAACTTTTGGAATCAGGATCTTTGTGCACCCACAAGTCCATCCACGAGTGAGACAGTTTGGCAAAATCATATGCAAAATCCATGAAAATGGTCCCAGAGGCATCACACCCAGAGATGCACAAAAACATCCCAAACCCCAAACCTACAGAATGTTACTCAACCCATGACCATCCATGACCATCCATGACCATCCCATGATGCGAATGGAGAAAGATTCGCCGCGCTCAGCAACGAAGCAGAAACGCCGAACTGTACAACACCTGCGAAAAATAAGCTGTCGCTGCACATCCCCAAGACCCAGGGCATGCAGGGCATGCAGGGCATGGATTCAAATCGCAAATCCAAAATCCATGGCGAAACTAGTGACATTGACTGTGACTGTGACTACTCCCATGTCCATTCATCCCAGCTCCTGTTTCTTAGCTCCATTTTTCCCATTGGTTTTTTCCAGATATAGGCAGGTGTTTTTTCAGGTTTTCTTTGAAATCCAATGTTAAATTATAGAATATTAAACTTAAACATTAGGATTCCGCAGAAGCATATATTCATTTTCAATGATTCATGTCAATGGATTCACAATGAATGTAAATTTTATTTAATTTAAATTAGGAAACGTATAAAAACATGTAACGTCCTCTTTTTTCCACATTTTTTCACATGTTTTCGCATGTTTTTCACATTTTTGAAATGCATTTTTTCCATTTCTTTAAAATGCATTTTCAAAATGTTTTTTTTTTCACATTTATTTCACGTGTTTTTCACATTTTTAATTAATCATTGTTTTCAAGCTTGTAGCTGGAAACTGGCATGATAACTCTAGACTACACGCGTTCAGGGATTTATCGATTTTCACGGTCTAGGTTGGAACTTTTCAACTGCCTTTTGTTCCCATGTTTACATTTGTTCACATTTTTTTCCACATTTTCAAAACGCATTTTTTCACATTTTTTTCCAAGCGCATTTTCAAAACGCATTTTTTTCACATTTTTTCACATTTGTGAAAAAATGCGTTTTGAAAATGCGCTTGGAAAAACTGTGAAAAAATATAAACAAATGTGAACAAAAAACGTTTGAAAATCCAGTTGGGAAGGTGGAACTCTGATTTTTTTCTTCAGGTTTGATTTTTTGGGGTACAGTTTTGCTGCAGTTACTTTGCTGCCTGCCCAACTTCTGCAGGTTGAAAATCGGAGAGGAGCAGTTCAAATCGATCGGAAGTGGACTGTGCAGATCGCAGATCTGTTTGATTTACCTATAGCAAAACAATGACTACCAGGAGCAAAAACATAAAATCAAATGCAAAAGGAAAAGAGAACAAAGCTTCAAAATTGCTTTAAAAAAGACATGTTTTCACATTTTTCACATTTTTAAATACATTTTTTCACATTTCAAAAATAATGCATTTTTAAAACACATTTTTTTGGACATTTTTTTCGCATTTTTAATTCAAACTACTACAACCCTTCTGTAGCTCAGTTGGCCATGATAAGTCTAGAGCAGAATCCTGCACCGTCAAAAGGACCGGGGCCGACTTTATTCTAAAGATCAGAACTGCTGGAACAACGTGGAGAGATGCGGGGTTTTGATCCAAAAAATCGAGAAACATAAATCACATTGACCTTTTGTAATCACAGGGTAACTTCAAGGTCAACTCATGTACCAAGGTGAGGGGATGATCGACAGCTTCTGTACGAACATCGAGGAACATCGAGTAACATCGAGTAACGGTGTCACGATGGGTCATGCACTGATTCGATTCATTCGATGCATTCCGAAGCATTTCGATTTTCACATCGCCTTGATGTGTGGTGCCTTGGACAATGACTGCACCGCCCCTCAAAACGCATCTTTGATCATCTTTGTCCGCTTCATGCTACATGGAATCGATATCATCGATGAAATACACGCGTACGATGTGTAACACGTGTACCATGGTAAAGTCATCCAAAGGTGAATTATGGTGAATTCATTGCAATACATCTATCTTTGAATTTGAAATGTTTTGAATATGTCTACATTGCTAGAAGCCATTCTGCTCGGTACTGTCTTGGACTTCCAGAGGCTTGTGCCAACATCATTCAATGCTCTGTGGCCACTTTGGATATATACCTTGAGTTTGTTGTCTCTCCAAATTCTCCGCGGAGGCTTGGAGTGATGCAGTCTCCTACTTCGGTTGAATCAGTCGTTTTGTTCTGCGGGCAAGTAGTACCAGCTGAGCACAAAACCAATCCGCAATAATCCGTACTTTCACGGATCACTATGCCTCTGGGCATCTCTGGGCATCGTGGACCCAGTGGACCCAGTGGCGCGGCACTTCAAGCGCTCCGTTCCCTGAATGCAGTGGTTGCACGAAGCAACCTCACAAAGGACCCAATAAGAGGGTGACTGCAGGCCGTGATGCGAATTTTACGGTATAGGTGCTACCACGTGTTAGCTGAGTGCCTATTTCCAAACTAGTTGAACAAGAGGTAGTGGAGTCCAAATTCCAAATTTTGCCCGGGGCAATGTGGGCCTGGCATTAGCCCGACAAACTTATTCTTTTCATGACAATCGATAGAACCGAGTTAGAGAATTTCTGTAATTATCGACCACAACACACATACACACACAAACAACAGCATGCCTGCAGGTTGAGGTTTCAACATGTTTCCATCACCAATTTCTCAAAGGTGTCGAGCGTTGTGTTTCTGAACTGGGTTTGTCTTTTCAGGGTCCATCAGATTTGGTTGCTAGCCAGTTCGCCATCGTTAGCCCAGTTATAGCATGTTATAGCCACTTCACCAAGTAAATCAAGACGAGATCCTCCCAGTTGCTTCAAGGAAGGTACAGCATGGTACAGCCGGGCTGATTCTCCCTGTGGGTGGTTGCACGAACCAACCCGTGCAGGGGGGTTTCGGCCAGGCTGACGGCAAATGCCGCTTCAGCATAACCCCATGCTGCGACATGAATTCGCGACCCCGGATCCGCAGACATCTGACAACACTCGTAGGACATCTAGTGATATCAACATATGTCAGTTGATCATCTGACACATTTAGATTTGCATGTCATAATTTGTCACAGTTTTTTTCCGAGTTTTGATGGTGAAATTCTTAAGTGTCTTGATGTGTCGTGTCATGTTGGCTGGATTATTTACAGATACCTTGGCGGAGCGTCACGGAGTGTCATGGGCCATGGGACCAGGCGCAGAGTGGTGAATCCTGATTGGACCTGGAAGCAACGATGCTAGTCAACACAAAACAGCATCTTGCTAAGCAAGTCTATTTGTTGGCATGCGCGCCCGTACAATAAACACAACCAGGGCACGCAGCTTGGACATGTTGATGTTGATAGTTGAGAAAGCTTTTTCGCAGATGGACACAGCTATGGATGAAGAACAACCTTGGCAAATGGACTCAAAATCTCACAGACATAAAAACATGGTCATTGTATAATATACATGTATATACTGTATATCAATTAAATGATTCAAATGAAGGCCAAGCACTGCGCGCTTAAAACATGCATGCTCAACGAGCCAAGGTCCCAAGGTCCTCAAAACTGCGGGAATTTCCGGGATCAGGACGTCTACGGTCCAGAATTGCTTTGGGTGTTTGGGGTGTTTGGGGTGCTCGAGGGCGGTGAAGCGGTCGGCAGCACGTTTGCAACCTGAGAGGAAGGATTCGGATGCAAAGAGGTGCAGGATTTCAACCTATTTCAACATATTTCAACTGACAAACATCTTTCAACATGGTCTTCACATGGTCACATGTCACATGTCACATGGTCAATGAGTCTTCCATGAGTCTTCCATGAGTCTTCCATGAGTCTTCAGTGTCAACCTGAGCCACCTCCAACCTGAAATCTCCACTGAGCCAAGCGGAGCCAAGAGGCGACGGGCAGCAACAAGACCACGGGAGAGGACAAGGATCCTGCGTGCAGCGAAGAAAGTTGATGCAATAAAATATTATGATATAGTCTTCAAAACATGCAACTGCTGCGACACTATACAATCATATAATATAATATAATAAAATAAAATATAATATAATATAATATAATATATATATATATATTCTAATCCTCCTAATTCTAGCGGCAGCTGTCATTGAGTTGCTGACAACAGGCCACGAGAATGAAATAGAATGAATAACATGGGATAAACAGAATATATGGGAAGGCTGATGGTGGAAATAGATTAACATAGATTAACATAGATTAACCCGATGGATCTAGTTCCTCTCTCCCCCCGAATTCCTTCGGGAACAGTCTGCAGGTTGACCGTGTGTTGCCATGTCTGTGCTCGTAGATATGTGTTGCGTTGAGATGTCGCCGTTGTCGTTCCTTGCCAAGTCTGCGCACGAGGAACCAAGCGCCGTGGGTTTGCCTCGACTCCTTCCGCTGCTTCCAGTGAAATCGGCTCCGTGGATTCCGTCGAAAATGTCAACAGGTCTTCGATGGAAGTGTCTGACACAGGAGCGTCTCGGCTGCTTCGTGCGAGCTTTCGATTCTGGCCTTAGAAAAGCTATGGGGCTACCGGCACGTATTCGCCATGGGAAATGTAATGAAATGTATAGAGGACGGGTGTAGCTCAAGTTCAAGTTCTCAAGAGAAAAGGCTCTCCCGCAGTAGGGCCCCCCAAAAAACACTCATGCGAGTGGCGTTTGCGCCGGCCCAACTCTCCAAAAGGGCATAGGTGACAATGCCTTGTCAGACAGACTTGTCCGAAATAACCGAAAGCAGTGGGTCAGAGATCTTCACATGTTGCTTCCCGTTTCTATTTGAAACCTGTTCAGTGCCGCAATCCGTAGGCCAGTCCATAGGTGCTTTCAAATGCTTTTCTAATTATTTACATGTTTGATATCTGTTGAAGTCAGTATCTTCTTCTGGAGTCTCTATGGATGTCTATGGATGTCTATGTATGTGCCCCCAAACTCCGAAGGGCCTGCATTGAGCTCCATTGTTACATCCTTAATGAGCAGCTGGAGCAGACAAAGCCGTGGTGGCTGAGTGATGTTTAGCGTGTCTAGTGAAACGAGGAAGTCCAAAATGAGGCCTTGCATGGAAAACTGATGAAAGCTATGAAAACTGTGCTTCAAAGGCCAGGGACGAACCATGCTGAACCATGGCGAACCTACATCCACATAAGTCGGTGTCCCTTTTTGTGCTCCGGCTATCCGGTACCAAGCTGATCCAAGCCACCGGAAGATTTCCAAAACCAGGCGCACGGTTTGCAGGTGCCGAACCTGGCGCACATTTGAAGCGGGCTGCGGGCTTCAAATGACAAAGGTGTGCTCCGCAAGGGATATAAGGGATGTCAAGGGTGACGGTAAAGGCTCCGGCACCAGCTTCGATTCCATTATCGAGCGAAGTCAAAATCATCAAACATCACCAAACACTACGGGATGAAATGTCCCAAATATTCATGCGATAACAATATGGTTTGCGAAGTTTTTGATAGTACGGTGTCAACCAAGCAACTTAGAACCTCAAGCTCCTTCATCTCCTTCTTGGATGACAAGAATCCCCACTAAACCGGTTCTTTGGCTCGACATGATGATTTCACTATTAAGCAACCATCAGTGGATCACATCCCCATTCTTTATGGATCAATTCCCCACTTGAAGCGTCAAACCCTCGAGACCCTCATTGGGATGGCACACTTTACATCAGTTTGTTCTCTTCAAACGCAGGGTGTCCCATTTTTTTCGTGTAAACCCATCCCATGAAACATAATGAATAAACATGTGAAATTCTAAAATCATCGGCGTAGAAAATACCATATGTTTAATATCCCAATATATACATATATATATGATATAATAAATAAATAAATAGATAAATAAATAAATAAATATATATATATATAAGCACTCACAACACCACTTTTTACGTGCGTTGCAGATCAAGTTAGTCAAAGTTGAAACAATTAAGAACCATAAATATAGGGAAATGATTGTCAAATAGAAGGTACTACCCACTACCTTCTTACGGGCTCAAGCATTTCTCCTCCGCCACACCAGGAGGAAAAAATGCTTCCCAGTGTCCCCTGACTTTCACGCCACCCCGTAAAAGCTCAGGCCCGAGACACGGACAATCGATTGAAATAAATTGAAATAAAAACAGGCTTTCACATAAGACCCTGAAAATTATCACAGCCACTTTCCCCCTCCCTTTTTTGGGATCTTTTGAGCTTTGCGCTCTTGGGAGGGGGGGCGGGCCTGAAAGCCAGAGCTGCGCGTAATATATGGTGTTTTCGTGTTTACCCACGGTAGCGTTTATACAAACACTCACAACACCACTTTTTACGTGCGTTGCAGATCAAGTTAGTCAAAGTTGAAACAATTAAGAACCATAAATATAGGGAAATGATTGTCAAATAGAAGGTACCACCCACTACCTTCTTACGGGCTCAAGCATTTCCCCTCCGCCACACCAGGAGGAAAAAATGCTTCCCAGTGTCCCCTGACTTTCACGCCACCCCGTAAAAGCTCAGGCCCGAGACACGGACAATCGATTGAAATAAATTGAAATAAAAACAGGCTTTCACATAAGACCCTGAAAATTATCACAGCCACTTTCCCCCTCCCTTTTTTGGGATCTTTTGAGCTTTGCGCTCTTTCCACGTCCCCCTGCTCTGTTCTCGGAGAGAACTTGCTCAAGCGAGGGCTTTGAATTCCAAGTAAGAAAAATACGGTGAAACGGAGTCAACAAAGGTTTAGGGACTTGAATTTCCGTGAGCATGGCTAAGCCAGAATTAATATAAATCCGGGCAGTCTTCAAAGCGGTCCACCTACCAGCTAAGAGGACTTTATCCAAAGAACCTCCTTTCACAAACAGAAATAGGGTCGAAATTCCCATTTGTCTAATTTGAGTTTCTGGATACACTCTGAAAACAGATTACGCCACGCATGGGGCTTTAAAGTAAGGAACGTGTGTTCTGGGACACGACATTTCCAGGCCCACAAATGTTGAAGCACGTGCTTCTCAGTAAGGGTAATGCTTTCAGCGGCACCTTGCCTTTTCCCCGATTTAGTCAGCCCTAGATTGATTACCGCAGGTTGAGTTGGAGAACTCATATGTATCTGCCAAGCTTGCAGTGACAACAGTTCACCTGTTCGCATCAGTCCATAGAAACCAACTAGTAGGCTTAACCCAAAGGTCTCATAGTTCTGCAAAATAGACCAACCTACCATTGCGCGAAGGACAGGTTCAGTCAGGGGAGGTGCACGCGAGGGTATCTCGTGGATAGACCAGGTTTTCATCAAGCGCCAGGAGGCTGGGAGGTTGTGCCGCAGCTTTGAAGAGAAATCCTGTAGAGCAGCCATGAAGGTGCTAGCTGTGGCACGTCCCTCCCCTTGGACCCACAAATACTCTAGATAGTCCGACACCAAGCCATCCATACAATCTTTCTTTGTGGGTAGCTCGAGGTTTTCATGTCGAAGATAGGTGAAAAAGTCAGAGAGAGAAGAGCTATAGCGGCTTTTAGTCTTTTCTTGCGCTGTAAGACTTTTGAGTGTACCAAGGGTTTTGCGGATCTGTTTCCTACTTTCTTTGCTGCCGGCTCCTAGACAAACATTCACTGTTTTAACCATTTTTTCTTGGTGCCCCAGCGCGATGGGCGATCGGCTGGGTTGTCTTTTGTATTGACATAGCCCCATACAGGGCGGAGCCCGCTAGCAAGTAGGTAAGAACTAATCCGCATAATGGTACGCCGCATCTTTCTTGAAGAAGATCTTCCCCTTGACAATGCATGAAGTACAACCAGGCTATCTACCAAATGTACACACCTAACATTGAGCTGCTTCCGTTGGAGCACACGCCACTTGAGCGTAGTGAATACCGCTCGAGCCTCTAACACATTGATGTGCTCCACGTCACCCTTCCACTTCCAACCAGACACTGGCGTCCAGCGCCAAAGCTTTGCTGGCACTCCTGAACGAAGACGGTGATGACGCACTGGGACCTCGGACACGCCCTGCAGCATCAGATCCTCTCCCTTCCTAGAGACCAAGCCCGACAGCTTGGCCACTAACTGATCATTGGGAGAGAAGGTCTGAGTTCCTTGGCCAAAGGGAGGGCGCAGCAGCAATGTTTGAAGATGAGATGACCTACCTGGCGTGAGCTCATTCACAATTTCCTGAAGTGGCATGGGTTGAGTTAGCCCCAACCTATTGAGTAGTTGTTGCAGCAACCATGCCACCACCCCTACATTCCATGAGTTTCCAATCAGACTGAGCCGACAATCTTCATGCCCCACTGTCCCATGGAACTCCTTCTTCTGGCACTGGAGCGTGTAGTTGGGAGGAAATCCCATGATGGCCTCCCGTTCCTGGATGTTGGGAGTCCTAAAACTCCCGTCGCTTTTTGTCAAACAATGCCGATCCATGTACTGATAGGGTGGAAATCGATGTGAGTCAGCTTTCCATCGGCGTATCTCTTCTTCGCCGCAGTCTCTCAGCCCGGCCGGCCGCCGCAATGGTTTGGAACTTGGCCTCGATGTAGTGAAAGTAGGCAGTGGTGTCTGGGAGGACCGGGTCCATCCCTTCTCCAAGAAGCACTTGTCCTCGACCTCGGCCTTCAGGTTGATCTGCCCTTTCAGAGGGAGTTTGTTGCCACTTCCCCAAAAGATTTCCACCCCTTCATCTTCATTGACTTCCCAAGTCAGCCAATACAACCGGGGTCTGTGCGCCAAACTGATTCCGTCGGCGTCAATAAACCAGGGTTCTAGCTCAAACTCTTTGTTCATCAAAAGGCAGTCATCATAGTCCATTGAAGCGACATTCTCGGTGATGCTATGCACCTGGGCCCAAGCATATGCCACCTTGAACATACCTACCACACGAGGTACCTCCTTGAACAAACGGCTCCTCTGATCTCTGAGTGCACCTTTGCGGTCGGAGTTCAGACCTGACACCCCTTGGCAGGGTGGTCCTGACCCTACCAAAACCAGACCTACGTTGGAAAACCTTAGGGACCAGGTGTGGACCTTTTCCCAAGTTGCTTCATGAATGTCTTCCACATGCTCGCAGTCTGGAAAGTTCGATTCGACCACCCTTCTAGCTTCCGGGTTGTTCTCAACGGAAATGTGGCCAGCTACAGGGGCCTTCAATGCATCAAGAGCAACTCTAAGTGCCCCGATTCCATCAAAGAGGCCCACACTGAGGATCTGTGTGAGCTCCAGCTCCTCAGGTATATCACCCCTAACCTGGCTCCAACTAGCCGCATAACCATATGGCGTAAGACCCGTGCTTTTGCAAATGCCCCCCCCCCGTCGTTGAAGCATCACTTGCAGTTACCATGGCGTCAAACTTGCCCCGAAAATCCATAAAGCTTAAAGGGCATAACCCAATAAACCTCACCAGCTCCACCATGACCTCCCTCTTCAACCAGAACCTCATAGTAGGTGGGTGAACCTCGGCTTCCACAATGGCACGCCAGATTTGATTCAGGCTGGACAACAACGGCCTGTTGAACATGGCCACATACACGAAGCCTCCCCCAACTACCTGCAGCTCACGTTGTGAGGCCTTTCCACGCGCCAGCAGCTCTAAGGCCAAGCGGACATACTTGGCAACCTTCACAGGCTTTGCAAAGAGTTTTCCTTGTTCTCCGTCAAGCCAAGCTCCTTGGACTTCAGCACCAAGCTTCTGTTGCACTGTCTTCTTTGGATGTCTTGGGAGTCCGCTGTGAGCGTAGCACTCCCTTAACTGTTCCACCACTTCTGAGGGCGACTCCGCTATCAGTAGCGCAGTCTTCCGATCAAGCTTTTGTAGTTGATCAAAATTGTCAAGGTATACCCTAAACAGATTAGGAAAGGCACTAAAACAGCGATCCCGCCTAAGCTCCTGAATCGTAAGCCCTAGGCCTTTCAGCGACCCCATAGCTTTCAGAACCACGGCACGGTGGATGTGCTGAGCAATTCCAACACTGTTTAAATACCCCATCGGCAAAACTCTACTGGCTAAATACCACTTCTTATGCTCCTTCCCGTCGGGCACCAAGCTACGCGGCGCCTCCTTTCCGAAGGCCATGAACTTTGTCCACGAAGGAGGAACTCGAAAGAGGTAGAAAAAGCATCTCAAGTCCTCGGAGGATGTGACTAGTACATCTTCATCATGGAGGTAGAGGGATGCCAATTGGGTCACCGCGGGTAAAGTGCAGACGTCGCCATCCAAACTACGACTCACTCGGTTCCAGGGCTTCAAATTCATGATCAAACGGGAAAGTAAAATATCATCCTTGTATTCATCTTTACTGACTGAGAAGAGGCCGTTCAGGAGAACTTCACCGTTGATCTTGAAAAGAGAATCTTCACAAACCAATTCACAAAGTCCCCGATGAATTAAACCATGTGCAACTTCTTCCCAACCATTACCCTGAATCATGACTGATGGGGGCTCCAATCTCACTTGATCTTCCACCGGCAGGATCGTCTCGTCAATGTGGTTAATAAAATGTGCAACCCCTCCACAACAGAAATCCCTGATGTCCAAACAGCCAACTTCCGGGGGCAGTGAAGGTTCAATACTTGTCCAATTTATAGGCATGGCCAGCCTCACTTCTTCCCCTGAATAGTCCAACCCTTTGAGGCTAAAGAAGGATTGAAAATTGATGTCAGGAAGTGGTTCTTCAAGGATAGCTGATCCCTTCACCACTCTTTCCAACCTTTTGCACACCAATCGTGCCACAGGAGAAAGTCTTTCATCCTGCCCACTATCGCCGAAGCTATGTAGGCTGTTGAGGCCAGACAAAACGGCCCGGAAAAACGCGGAATGGGGCTCCTTGTGATGGTTGAAATGCGCCACAGGAAGAGGAAATAGGTTACCTTTCCCTGCATTGGACCCTGATCTGCAACAAGGTTTTTCAAGCATCATCAGCGCATCCACCACTAAGGAACCCAGGCTCCCGACTTTGAGGACTCCAGCGGCTGCTTCAAGACAAGCTTCTACTAGCCCCCGCATCTTGATGTGAAACTCTTGGGAGTGAACCTGTGCGGTTTGTCCACTCCCCTCCATGCAACGATCTTTGAATTCACCTTCAGTTTGGGAGAGGCCCTGCCGCCAAACAGGGTGTCTCCCGTCTTCTGCCAAGGCCCTCTCACGAGCTTCGTCGATCAGGGTTTCTATATCCTCGGCGGTGATACCACTTTCTGCGATAGCCTCCTCAGCGCCAACCTCAGCCTGCCCTATGGGCTCGCTAGACTCATCCTCTGATGCCACACCTCTTTTCATTCTCACTTCTTTTGCCATTGGGGCTTTGTCTCCTCTCTGCCTCCAGTACCTCCTCGGTTCTTCCCTGCATCAGTGGCCTGATTCTTGCCAGCCCCTTTTGAGTCCTTTCCCTTTCGCGTCTTTCCACCCATAGGCTGGGAGAAATCTCCTCCCTTACCAGAACTTGGCCTGCTCATCAAGTTGCGTAGACGGTCTTCTTCTCGTGCTTGTCGGACGGCTGACAACTTCTCCTGGTTCTCAGTCATGCCACCTTCCTCCGTCTTTACCAACTCATATTGCCTGCACATCGTCCAATGTGCCCCCCGCCCCAGAGCCTCCAGGCTCTTAAGGCGTTGGGTGAGCACATCCATGCTCGAGGCGATCTTCCCCTGAGTCATCAAGTCAAGTGATTGACTTATCGTGATGACTTCCTGTTGAAGGGAAGCGCTCATCCCCGGCATTACCACCTGTCGGCAATACTGGGTGAACAGTGGTGGAAGCGCCTGCTTATTCAGCTCCCACGCTGTCCCCGCAGCAGTGACCAAGGACCTTTTGATCTCTTGCAGGCTCCTCGAAGATAGGGCTCCCGGGCAGCGCTTCCAAACTGCCCTCAACTTTTTCTCCTCTTCGAAGATGGCTTTGTCACCCATATCCAAGGAACTTGAACTGCTACATGACGACGTACTGCCTCCTTCCTCGCTGCTGCTGCCTTTTTCTTTTTTCTTCTTTCCTTTCTTTTCTCTTTTGGCTATCTTCCGTGCTTTTTTCAGCACCTTCGACCTGCTCTTTGGACTTGGATCCATTCCTGTGCCGCCAAACACAGCATCCAAGCTCTTCTGCCCAACTTCTCTCTCGTCCTCACCTGCCCTGGGAGACTTACCTCGCCTCCCCTCATCTGCGTCCTCCTTTCTCTTTCGTTTCTCCTTCTTGCTCAACTTCTTGTCTTCTTTGGCCGCTGCCTCCATTCTTTCTTGCTCACGCCGAAGCTCTACCAGGTCGTCCTCCTCACCTGGAATCGCTTGAACCTTCAACAAGTTTTTCATCCAACCCTCTTCATCAAGCTTCACCTCCTCATACTTGTCGCCATGAACCAGCAGTTCATCGGTCAGCTGCTGGTTACAGTCACGAGTGCAAAGGTGCACACTGATGACCTTCGACCGCTTTCCTGAAAGGATCCTCAGGAGATCTTCATCTCTGGTCCCACTGACCTCTAGGTCTAAGAACCAGTCCCCTGCCTCACTCCTCAGGCCTTTGACATGCCCCGCCAACTTGATCCTTCTCCCGTAGTAGACTGCGTCTGGGAGATGTAGGGCCTTGACACTTGCCACAGCTCTAGGGTCCACGTCTGCAAAGTTGCGAAGCTTAGTCTCTTCCTCTTCTTCTCTTTCAGCCGCCTCCACTGCCCTGGCAGGTCTCCTCAAGGCAGCTTTTCCAGCCGCAGGTCTTCGCCTCGGCGCTAACTTCGGCGCCATTCTAGCTCACCGACGCCCTTCACGTCTTCGGGCGTGCAGCTCCTGCTTGCCTCTCTTTACCAAGCCCTTGTTCGTAGACTCGGTCCACCGGGGGTGATCACTCCTCGGTAGTTCCCCTCGCCACCCACCACCTCTGGGGGTGGGTGGGGGATAGTTAGGTTCACGCGGAACCCACTGAGATTCTTGCCGTCGATGTGGGGGAGGTCCAGCAGGCTCCGGTGGCTTTTCTGACCTGCGCTTCTTTTCCTTTCCACCAGCTTCCCTCTCTTCCTCAGTGTCCTCTTCGTGCCTCCTTTTGCGGTCTCGATCTCGGCTACGTCTTTCTCTCCTCCTGCTCCTGTCTCTTTTGGGAGTCCTCTCGTCTCCCCTGCGGCGATCTCTTGATTCTCGGCGTCTATTTCTTCCACTACTGGCAGCTCGCTCCTTTTCTTCCTTGGGCTTTTCTTCTCCTCCTCGTCGAACTTCTTGGCTGGCTTCTTTAACCTTCTCCTCCTTCTCAGCTTTTGGAGTGGCGGACTCCTCACTTTTGACAACCGTTGGCGGCGGTTGTGGCGGAGGGACTTTGGGAGTTAGATTTAACCTCCCTTCTGGGGTTCCTTCTGCTGGGGCAGCCTGGGAGACTGGCGGTGTCTCCCCTTTCTTGTCCTCCTCTTTGGCCTCACTGGCAGGGGCCGGAGGTGGCCCCAACCTGGCAAGCTCGTCCCTCAGGTCCGCCTCGAAGGTTCGGGCAGCACACACCGCAAAGCCGTTGAAGGCCACACGTCCTTGCCCAAGGTTGATCAGGTAGAAAATCCTACGTAGGCAATGACACAAAGGGCACCCGCAAGTTGCGGCGTGCCCCCACATACCCTGAAAGCCAGAGCTGCGCGTAATATATGGTGTTTTCGTGTTTACCCACGGTAGCGTTTATACATATATATATATGTATATACGTATAGTAACTATGTATATCCCATAGAGCATCATTAAACTATCCCATGAAATTCCCCATGAAATCCGGATCCAAGTGGCTGATGAAGAGTTGATCCCAGCGATGGGGAGGTGTCCGCGGTGTCCGTGGAGCCGGTGACGGAGTCCTCGGAAAGCCTCCATCGATGGATCCGATGGATCCGATGGATCCGATGATCCGATGAGTTGTTTCAATGTTTTACCATGAGTTTTGGACATCTGGGGCAACCGTACGAAACAAATCCAAAGAAGAGATATGAGGGGTAGTAGATAGACTGATAGACGAGATGAGATAAGATGAGATGAGATGGGAAAAGAAAGAATATTAATATATACACACGCTTGTGTGTGTGTGTAACATCTGGATAGATGTAAAACTTCCTTCTTTTTTCTTCCCTCTTCTCCCTTCTTAAATAATGCAGGGGGCAGTAGCACCATTACAAGTCTACTGCCAACGAAGACACTTGCAATTGGTGGTGATACCAGACCTGATCAGTCTGGCGTACCTGCGATTTTTCACTGTGATGGCAAGGACCCCAACATCATTCTCATCTAATTTGCATGTTACAGGATTCAGTTCCTGCCGGATCACTACAATGATCCATTCTTATCTAATGTGATTCCTATGGTGACTCCGACATGGTGCCATAGGGCCAATTGAGGCAACCCTATTTGGGGTGAATGTCGACTGAATTGACTTCCGAATTTACACTTTTGAATTAGTAATTCGTTTAAGTAAAGTGCAACTGTGGCCTTACTGTTATCCACCGTTTTTTGGAGATTCTCGCTGCTCCGGCTGTCCTTTGTGAACCCTGTGGAATGCATTTCTACTGTGTGAAGCTGTGCCGAACATTCAGAAACCTCTTTTTTCGCAGCAACTTTTGAAGTCACATTGCATCATTACATGACACAAGAACCAGGCAGGCACACGACTTGCAGGTGTGGTGTTTTTTCTTTTTGGTTTTCTTGTGAGGTCAAACATATTGTGCACCTAATTCGCTGGAACTTGAAAGCCGTTTATGCCAATTGGGGCAAGACTTGACCACGGTCCCGGCAAGGGAATAACGCACGACCTTTAGGTTTTTTAGGAACTGAGTCCTGTTTGACAATTTTGTTGTTTCCTTTTTTCCACCAACTAGTCCCCATTGGTCCCTAATAACCCTCCTGCTGGCTTCTCCGTAGTGTGTCGTTGGGTTTAGGTGTGTGCTCTGTTTTTGTCAGGTCCGTTTCGCCGTGTAGGTTGGTTCCGGAGGTCCGTCTGTTCCCCTACCCCTGCGCTGTTTTTGGCCGTCGGCCCGTCGTGTGTCCGCTTTTTTTTTCTTCCTCTTGCCTTTCAGGGTTTTCCCGGCTCTGCCGGGTGTGTGTGGGTGTGTGTGTGTAACATCTGGATAGATGTAAAACTTCCTTCTTTTTTCTTCCCTCTTCTCCCTTCTTAAATAATGCAGGGGGCAGTAGCACCATTACAAGTCTACTGCCAACGAAGACACTTGCAATTGGTGGTGATACCAGACCTGATCAGTCTGGCGTACCTGCGATTTTTCACTGTGATGGCAAGGACCCCAACATCATTCTCATCTAATTTGCATGTTACAGGATTCAGTTCCTGCCGGATCACTACAATGATCCATTCTTATCTAGTGTAACACCGTGTAGCACTATTGTGTGTATCCAGAAGATGAGCACAGTTTGGTTCTGTTTGGCTATTAGTTCACGCTAAGTGCGTGCGGTCAATGTCAGACTTTTACGGCGGTTGATCATCATTCTCAACACGATGTACATTTGATCGGGTTACCGAGTTTGACAACCTGGCTTTGTGGTACTACTTTAACGCATTGTGATTTCTACTTCTATTCCCACAATGTAGAATTGAGCAAATATCATCCCAACAACGCAGTCCAATAATCTGCACCGCCCTGAAATGAGGTGATACCGTAGATCTACTGTATCCCCACTTTGGATGCAAAGGATCACTCAGTTCTTCGGCCGGAAAAAATCAACTTCTCCGACAGTTCTGATACGCCAGCCCTGGCGACATCTGGCGACATCCGGCGACACCCGGCGACATCCGGCGACATCCGGCGACATCCGGCGACATCCGGCGACATCCGGCGACATCCGACGACATCTGGCGACATCTGGCGACATCTGGCGACATCTGGCGACATCTGGCGACATCTGGCGACATCTGGCGACATCTGGCGACATCTGGCGACACCCGGCGACACCCGGCGACACCCGGCGACATCCGGCGACATCCGGCGACATCCGGCGACATCCGGCGACATCTGGCGACATCTGGCGACATCTGGCGACATCTGGCGACATCTGGCGACACCCGGCGACACCCGGCGACACCCGGCGACATCCGGCGACATCCGGCGACATCCGGCGACATCCGGCGACATCTGGCGACATCTGGCGACATCTGGCGACATCTGGCGACATCTGGCGACATTGCTAGGAGCCAATCCCACCGTGTTGTTGTGCTATCCCAGACACTCTCTGGAAAAACCGCCGCTTGTGCTGCCGTTGTGCACAGCAGAGCTGTTGTTTTTGCAAGTCGCAGGAGCGCTGCAACTTCGGCTCCGCTGCAAGACCCTGGCAAATATGAGCTAGTCAGCATCTAGTCAGAATGTAGTTAGCGTGAACTGGGGTCTTGACTCCGACACATTCACAATCAGTGAAAAAGTCTGAAAGCACTTGTTCATGGCGTGATTTGTGTCCAGCCTGTCTGGCACATATTCAAGAAACGTCATCTTCACGACAAGCTGAAAGTCTTGCTCTTCGTCCTCTGTATGACAGACTACAGTAATCACAGTGATGTTGAGTGAGATCAGTGAGCTCGGAGCACCCGAATCAAAGCGACTCAGGATCCTAGTGACCCTAGTGTTCCTGCTGTGGCTTTGGAAAAACATTGTCAAATAACACCATTGCAGTATGCTTTTCGTTGGCACTTCGACATGTATGATATGCCCCCGGAGTTCCCAAACAAGTTTAAGAAAACATTGCGACCCTTCTCTCAGCAGGAAAGGCCTCAGATCTCAGGCTCTTCGTTTTGCGGAAGGGTGCCACCATCCTTGCAAATAAGTCACAATATATATATATATACATATGTGCGTGCGTGTGTGTGTGATATATGATGTGTGTGTGTGTGTACAAAAACATATGTAATTAGTATGTATCAGTATGTATGTATCAGCATGTATGTATGTATATGTATGTATATGTATGTATATGTATGTATATGTATGTATATGTATGTATATGTATGTATATGTATGTATATGTATGTATATGTATGTATATGTATGTATATGTCTGTATATGTATGTATATGTATGTATATGTATGTATATGTATGTATATGTATGTATATGTATGTATATGTATGTATATGTATGTATATGTATGTATATGTATGTATATGTATGTGTATGTATGTGTATGTATGTGTATGTATGTATGTATGTATATATATATACAATATTAATATACACACATATGTGCACATATATTCACCACATTTCACGGCATATTCTTGGCATAATCATGATGAATCCTTTCAACCTGGCAAATGATGTGATTCACGGTGCGTACTCAGCGCCACGGCCTCAATGATCTGGCGCCCAGCGCGAATCACCCCTTTGGTAAATGGCGCACAAATGCTGCGGCGAGACTCGATTCTCTGGGGAATATGGGGAATGGCGGATTCAGAAAAGGTGTGCCAGGACATAGCATGGATATTTTCGCTTTTTTACATCTGGACACTCTAAACCGACCAGTGACCATTTGGAACCCATTTGGAATCCATTTGGAACCTAGCCCCGTATGTAGAATGCAGAACTATGCAGAACTATGCAGAACTATGCAGAACTGAGATAGGCGAAAAAACCAGAACTGAACGAAACCGTTGTGTGATTCCTTTGGCCTGGCATAGCCTGGCGCCTGCGCAGACGTGAATGACATGAATATGACATGAATATGACATAAATTAAGCTCTGTGATTGTGATGCTTTGAATTTTCCCGGCTCTCTGCTGAAGCTTTTTTTTTCTCCTCTTTTTGTCAGCTGTCAGCATCTGTCAGCACGGCACACCATTTCAGCTGCATGAATCATGGATGCTGAATGCTGCTTGGGCGCATTTTGGCACAAGCTGTCTTTCAATGCGCTTCCGGGTCAGTGAATTCTGTCCAAAGTGCTGAGACCCATTTCACGAGGCCGCAGGTGCCATTTTTGATGCTAAAACCATAACATGAAACTCATGAAAACCATGACCATCATGACCAAAACATACCAGAACCATTCTGCTGTTACATGGCCCACGCCCACGCTATATCACGTTTCCGTTTTTCAGCACTTGGTCGGTCAAAGCATGTCAAAGCTCTCAGGAACTGGTGTTTGGTACCAAGCTTCTACAGCCTCAACTGAGAGCTTCAGTTTAAACATTCCTCAATCCCTGGGGTCAAAGGACCATCCAAGCCCTCCGAGTCCTCATTGGAGCTGGTGATGGTTAAGCTGCCCAGCCTTCAAGGACCAAGCTGTTCGTCATTCCAGGCGGCAACATGAGTGGACATAGATGTGGACGTGATATGACGTGATGATATGAATGCGGACATGAATTTGGGCATGGATGTGGACATGGATGCAAAGACCCACTCCCATCCATACGAAAGATTTCATGACCTGGAGATCTGAAATTGGGGCGACTGATCCAACAACTTTGCTCAGCTGAAAGTTGACCGTTCAAAAACATGCGGTGTTTGATGATTTTGGGTCTGGCAAGCGTGTAGACAATTTCTGAAGTCTCAACAGCTATAAGTTCCTCGACTGTTTTCAAGAGGACGTCCGATTCCATTCCATCACAAGCAACCTAAGTTTGTACTTGGTGCTTTCAGGGTGTAGCTCAACTGCACTGCCTGTTACGGGGCAACGACTGGAATCTGTGCGTCCGGGGATAACTTCGTCGCACGCGGAATGACCCTGTTCAGCTATCAATACTATCAAATGGGAGTCACACAGATTTTTCTGCACCTCAAATGGGCATGGGTCAAAATTATGCCGATTATGTCTCCCCAAATCCATCTGCGAAGTAGTGAGGGCAAACAATCACCAAACTTTGCCACAAACCGGGTTGAAATCTTGACCCATGCCACTCGGCATCGAACAAATCCAGAGTAACGCTGCAACCAAGCTAGAACTTAGCGGGGTTGCTGAAGGTGTAGAGCGGCCACAAGAGCGCATCTTGTGGCTTTGCAGAGCCAATGATGCAGAATCAAGAGAAAACCGAAAGTCGCTGATGCTCCACATTGTTTTCAAACCAATCTGACAGCAATTTGATAATGGGTCATGGGAAAGAATTGCCGTGATGCAAAGTTGGGTGATGATGATGATGATGATGGCCGATCCCCTTTCAAAAGTGTTGAAGACCTTGAAGGTCTGCCGATTATCGCCGGCTACAGAATATCAGTCAGGCATATTTTGCCACAATCTGGTGTTCCGCCCTTTGCATGGCAAAGTCGGATTGAAACCAGGTGGAAACCATACAATATGACCCAAAACAGGATCAACACCGCAAACAACCAAAATTTGGTTGTATATTCCCCTTGTCTGAAAGGTTTGAACTTTCCGGGCCACATCTGTTTGTTTTTTTTTGCTGGGTTCCGCCTTTTTGAATTGAAACTGGAAAACATCATCAGCCATAGTGAAATCACGCAATTAGACAACTGGCAGCATCCACCAAACTGTATTCCCAATCCTTTGAGGTTCTGTGGTTTTGAATATACCATCAACACGCCTATTCAAAGGCATAATTCAACAAATGAAAGCAATGGCCCATGCGCGCACATGCGGGCGTGCATGAACAAACTTATCCACACACACTCAAACACAAACACACAAACACACACACACAGGAGCATTCGCACATTTTATTTTCCTCTATTACAAACTCTCTTATACATGGGCACTTTATGCGCGCATCATCTCAGTGACAGATTGAACTATGTTCTTCTGAAATTGCTGTGCCTGATTGTTTCCTGAACCCCAATGGTTCTTCTCATTTCCACGTTTTTAAATAAGGATTTTCAATTTGGCTGACAAACGGATCTATGCTGCACGGTTTTTGCTAATTAGGATGATATTTGCATCCGCCCGAATGCGCGGGCCGTAAATGTCGTTTGCACGGCCTCTGCCAATTATAGTGGTGTTTTTTGGTCACATCCACTGCATGCGTGGCAGTTATGCCGCCTGTACACCGTCAAGAACTTGAAAACTGGTTGCTTGCCAACGGCACCGAAACTAAGCTTCTCATACTGCAACAAAAAAAATGTTTCAGACAAATTACTGGACTGAACTGGGTCTAGCTCTTACTTCTGGGATTGGGGAAACGTTTTTCACAACATGGTGTCGTGGATCCGCGCTTGAAAACATCCTCGGTGATTGCACTTCCAACCAACTTACATGTATCTACTTTTAAGCCAGACACGTGGTATTTGAATTGTATACTAGTAGTGCCGCGCAAGGCGGTGGCGGAAGTTCCAAAAATAGGAGACCTATAGGCTGTGGTGTTCAAAGTTGCAGTCGGCCTAATCCCAATCCCTAATCCGTCCAATCCGCGTTTGCCACGGTAATCCGTTCAATCCGCAATCCCGTAAAACTGGTGGAATGTTACGCGCCAGGTTATTGAGCTCAAAGTCTTTGGCGCTTTTATTATGATTCACATGTGGGGACGAAAAAAATTACCGATTTAAAGCAAAAAATAAGCCCAAAAAGGCACTTTGGGATCGAACATGCTGTTTTGGGCTTATTTTCCGTTTGAGATGATTTTTCCTCCGTATTAGCAAAAATAATTCCGAAACAAGGCACTTTGGAGTATGAACATGTTGATTGGGAGTTAGTTCTCGTTAGTGATGGACCATGCGTGGCAGTTAAAATAAGCCCAAAAAGGTACTTTGGGATCGAACATGCTGTTTTGGGCTTATTTTTCGTTTGAGATGATTTTCCTCCGTATTAGAAAAAATAATTCCGAAACAAGGCACTTTGGAGTATGAACATGTTAATTGGGAGTTAGTTCTCGTTAGTCATGGACCATGCGTGGCAGTCAAAATAAGTCCAAAAAGGCACTTTGGGATCGAACATGCTGTTTTGGGGTTATTCCCGAATGCGTAGCAAGGGTTCCCGTTTCACTCTGGGGGTCTGGGGGTTGAGGGTGTGTTCGCTCGACGTTGCGTTCGCGAGCGCAACCGTTCGCAACCGTCCGTACGAACTCCGTATGGCCGTGCCTATGGGAAGTTTTGCAGAGGTGGTCCTTTTTGGAGGTTTCAGACGTCTGGTTGCTTCGTTTCGCGTGGCAGGCGTGGCACTTCGTGACATTCAGACGTGTTCTGCAACGTGTCGAAAGTCGTTTCGCGTGGCAGGCGCAATACTTTTGCGACGTTTTCAGAAGATGTGTTGCAGTTTTCGTGGCAGGCGCAGCACTTTGGACGTGTCCATCGTCATTTTTCGTGGCAGGCGCAGCACTTTAGACGTGTCCTTTTGCGTGTTTTTTGTAAATCGCATTGGCAGGGCTGCGTCAAGTGGTGACAAGGTGCAAATTCCGTGGCAGGCGTGGCATTTTCTCACATGTGCTGAAAATTGACGGAAGCCTCGCACGAAACATCGATTTTGATGTTACAAATTTTCAGGTTCTAAGGAAAACTCGTAGGAAAACGTCGATTTTGGAGCTGCAAAGTATGAAAATTGGAGGAAGTCTTGCACGAAATGGTCGTTTTGGTGCTCCCACCTGTCTCTTCTCGCGTGTCTGGTTTTCCCGTGGCGTCGCCGTGTCTATGGGGGAAGCTGCAAAACTTGTCTTTTTGTCGTGTTGCCAACTGTGAAAATTGCCGGAAGTCTCGCACAAAATGCTGGTTTTTCTGCATCCACGTGTCTTGTTGCGAGTCGCTGATTTTCCTGTAGCGTCGCTGTGTCTATGGGGGAAGCTGGAAAATCTGACCGTTTCGAATGTTTCCAAGCAGGTTGTCATGTTGTTTTGCGTGGTAGACGTGGCACTTTTTGACATTCCAACCTGTTTGATAACGTGTCGAAAACGTCAAAATCGGAGGACGTCTCGCAGGAAATGCTCGTTTTTCTGCATCCACGCGTCTCGCACGAAATGGTCGTTTTGGTGCTCCCACTTGTCTCTTCTCGCGTGTCTGGTTTTCCCGTGGCGTCGCCGTGTCTATGGGGGAAGCTGCAAAACTTCTCTTTTTGTCGTGTTGCCAACTGTGAAAATTGCCGGACGTCTCGCACAAAATGCTGGTTTTTCTGCATCCACGTGTCTTGTTGCGAGTCGCTGCTTTTCCTGTAGCGTTGCCGTGTCTATGGGGGAAGCTGGAAAACCTGACCGTTTCGAATGTTTCCAAGCAGGTTGTCATTCGTACTGCGTTGCGACGCCAGTGCTGCTGTCGCGGAGAGAAAACAGATCCGGAGCAATAGGTTTGAGCATTGACATTTTCATCTCACATCATAACCGATACTTTAACATCGTTATCTTCAACATACGTGTGAGCATTCGGGTTCGTGGGCTTCATCTTGTTTTTTTGTATATAGGCATGCCACTTGGAGAGATTCGTTGTTGAATAGGATTATTGCGTGTCAGGAAAAAAAACCCAAAAAGGCACTTTGGGATCGAACATGCTGTTTTGGCCTTATTTTCCGTTTGAGATGATTTTTCCTCCGTATTAGCAAAAATAATTCCGAAACAAGGCACTTTGGAGTATGAACATGTTAATTGGGAGTTAGTTCTCGTTAGTCATGGACCATACGTGGCAGTTAAAATAAGTCCAAAAAGGCACTTTGGGATCGAACATGCTGTTTTGGGCTTATTTTTTTGTATATAGGCATGCCATTTGGAGAGATTCGTTCTTGAATATGATTATTGCGTGTCAGGAAAAATAAGCCCAAAAAGGCACTTTGGGATCTAACATGTTGTTTTGGGTTTATTTTTTGTTTGTGATGATTTTTCCTCCGTATTAGCAAAAATAATTTCTAAAAAGGCACTTTGGAGTATGAACATGTTAATTGGGAGTTAGTTCTCGTTAGTGATGGACCATGCGTGGCAGTTAAAATAAGTCCAAAAAGGCACTTTGGGATCGAAAAATAAGTGGCCGTTTGGGCTTATATTTCCTTCTCCCCAAACCTCCCGGAAGGAGCCGCAGAATAAGTCCAAACAAGCACTTTGAAGCCAAAGTGGCCGTTTGGGCTTACATTTCCCCCGTGATGCTGACCGAATGGTGGTCCCACTGCTTTTTGTACCATAGCTTGGCAGTTGTCGCCTCTTCCGGAAGATAAACCCTGCTGTGGCAGGGTGTGTGTGCGTAACACATCTGTACAGATGTAAAACTTCAGGGTTCTAACATTTGGATGTGGGTCAAAATGGAAGACCTAGGGGACCACAGATGTTAGTCTAGTTTAGTATTAACCATCCAATTATTGGGGTACCTAATTTTGACCCATACCCATTTGTCAGCAGGGGGGACGGGAGCCGATTTGCCTATCCAGTCCAACGAAGCTATGGCATTTCGGTGGATGAGTGGTCTGATCAGCCACTTGTACCTGCAATTTCGTTTTCTCAATTTCAGTTTTGACCGACATGGCAAGCGGCCAAGCCTAGAACCGCACAGTTGAAACCTTTATTTCACGGTTGGCGCAATCTGATTTTGGATATCATGATGAGTTATTTGACCTTTGTACTCTGGTTTGGTCTACGTTTGATATTTTCGGAAAACCTTCATCGATCTCGCATCGTTCTCGCAACTACGAGATCTACTTTAGGTCTAATTGTCTAGGCTGGTTGCACGTTACAGGACTCAGTTCCTGATGGATCTCTTCAAGGATCCAATTTTGTCTAGTGTGTATGTGACACAGCTGAACAAATGTAAGACTTCTACCTCTTTGTATTATCAATAAAGGCAGGGGCTGCCGGGTGCACTGATGAGACCGGCACTAACAAAGACACCCCTCAGTTGCCTGTGATATCGATGGGGACGCTCATCCACGCACCTGCTTTTTGAAATTTACTGCAATGGCACGGGGCTAAGCCAAGAACCCCAACTGCATTTTCGTTTCTACACGGTTGTCGCAATCTGAGATTTCCTTTGACGTCATTTCAAACTTCGTTTGCATTGTATTTTTACGGGCATGGCGAAGGGCTAAACCGAGAACCCTACCTGGACAACTTATTTATTTATTTGGGGGCTTTGTCGTCAAGTTTCTGTTCGTTGATCTTACATGTTTGGACTTTTTGGTCAAGTTTCTGTCCATGATCTCATTTATTGGAACTTCTTCTGAAAGGTTGAATACTGCTACATGGAGAAGATCTACCTTACATCACTCATCTGGTTTAATTGCACGTTTACGGGATTCAGTTCCCAACGGGTCACTCCAATGATCCAGTTCTGTTCTAGTGTGTTACATCCAATTCCTCCGGTCTTTGCGGCTGAAATCCGCGATTTGGATGGGATTTGCAGCATTTGGAAGCTGAACATTGCACTCCGCGTTGCAGTAGTTACTGTAGTTGCAGCATTGTTAAGCTGAAACCTCTCTTTTATATCGTCTTGCGACATTTTGGTGCAAAAATCTACAATTTGCATACTGATTTACCAAGAACTGAAATCTGTAATTTGGATAGAATTTACAGCCTCACTGTTGCTGCATGATGAGTGTAGCATTTTGCAGGTGGAACTTCTTATGTGGCTGGTGTTTGCAATACTTTGGATTAAGATTTCTGCTCCATGTTTTGCTAGGAAAACTGGCAAAAACACGGCAAATTCAGGTAGCTGACGATACCTTTCGTAAGTGACGCTACCTTTCTGGAAAGAACCTGTGCAGCCCAGAGACCCTTACACCAGTCTAAACCGAAGCAGTTTCCTTGCCTTTAATCCTCTACAAGGCTTGGTGGTTTTACCTTTCCCAAACCCTCCTTTTGTATCAAGGAGCGTCCACCATGGATTTAGATATGGATTTAGGGCATACGCCAAGGTTTGAATGTTCGAGCTTGTTGTTGAATCCTACATGTTGTTTTTCCTGGCTATCTTCTTGCCAAAGAAAAGCTGTGGTCCTTCCGCAGTCAGTCTTGCCAACTATAGTGCTGGCTGGCTCTTGTATGCGACAAACAAGTACGCGTAAACAGGACAACTTTCAAGTGCGTGCTTTTTTTTGGGGTGTTTAGTTAGCATCATCGTTGATATCCATGAGATCATGAACCCAAACATTTCAATGCATTGAAAATCAAATTATTGCTGTACATACACATAAATACAAACATCGCCAAGGTTGACTAACTTCAAATATAATCTACCCAACAAACCTTACGGCAGATAGATTTACAGTACAATCATTGAAGATTCAACGGTTTGTGACAGGAAATGCGGCAATAACCTAGACCTAGGAGCCTAGGGGCTGGATAAAATTCCAAGTTTTATACCGGAACTGGGTTTTTGTCATCCAAAGACTGATGAACCCCTGGGCTCCTGGGCTGCTGAAATGGGGGGCAATTTGAGTATATATATATATATATAAAAACTTTATACCTGTTTGGGGGGACTTCTCTTGTTAACCAACTGGGGTTTGTTAATAAAAATTAAAATAAACATTTTTGTTGGCGCATTTTCATTTCTGCCATCAGCATTTCAGGGTGTTAATCACTTGTTGTGCTGAATGGCTGTTCCAGAAGCATTTTACGTGCCCAAGCCCCGTAGAGCCTAAACAGGCGAAAGCTTGGCTGTTTCGAATGGGCGCTTGAAGATTGCTCGGTGCAAAAGGCTTCAAGGTTTGAGTGACCTCATCCCAAGTTGAATTTGAAATTTCACCACTTTGTCTGTTCACAATCACCGAGGATAAACCCGTAGCTGCACTCAACAGAGCTTTGGTTGTGGGAAAACCCTGTCTGGGTTTCAGAAAATCTGCCGGATTCCGCCGGATTCCGCCGGATTCCATATTTCGGAGATTTTCGGAGAGTCATGTAGTTTGCGGCTGTGCTTTGGTGCGGACTTCAGCGATCTCACTGCTAGTGTGTCCTGGACGAGGATTGCAGCCTCTTTTCAACACTCTTCTCACTCTTCAATCTCTTCAACTTGCGTTTAGCTGGATGCACCTCGTAGGTTTTCCAAATCACACGCAACTACACCATTGTGCAAGTCCTGCTGATCACCACCGAAGGTACCTGAGAAATGGCCGTGGTAAGAACATATACTCATCTAATTTTTGCAGCATACGTGAGCTGACATGCGAGTAGGGAAGCATGGGTTAATTCAACATACGCTCAACAGACCAAAACCGTCTCCACAAACAAACCCTGTTCTCTTTCTCTAACTACCCATCAAGTCCCCTATCTATAGGCAAAATCATGTTCAACTTTAACTTTGTACAAGCGGAGCTCGTCTGTGTGTTCTGTTCTTCGCTGCTCTCTCGCCCACTCCCCACATGGCATCTTCATGTGCAAGCTAGCATGTGTCACTAGTAATTACCTTCAATTTGCTGCCAGGCAGCTACGGGTACTGGCACTGGCATCGCAATTATCATGACCGGCACGGCAGCTACAAATGGACGGCCTGACATTGCAACCAAAGCCAGCATAACATTGTCGTGTAGCATGGTGGCATTTCTTGCATACATTGGTTTGCCAACAGTATCAACAGATTAGACAGAAGAATTGCAGGACCTGTCTTGATTGGATCTCCAGGCCTACAAATTCGACCATAGCCTATCACAGGCGATCACAAGTTCCACACATGTTGCACATGAGTTTTCCCGTTGGCACCTTGGTTCGTGTCAAAGCTTGTTACTGGCCATGTCACAGCACGTTGAAATCCCCCGGCAGCTCCGCGCTCAGGAGAAAGCCAACGTTCGTGACAATCCGTTTCAGGCTCCGTCCGAGGGGAACGCGGCGAGAGTGAGAGAGGGCTCTCATCCCCATATGGAACCTGCAACTCTGATGCATTGAATGTACAGGAAACGACATTTTTGTATCATCAAAGAAGGCCATGATAGGAAACCCTCACTCCGATTAAGGACCCCCACGAGGGATTTAGAACCATTCCTGCCCTCCCGGGACCTGCTGCTGGCTGCCTTTCTGCCGAAAAAGTCGCCGGCGTTCACCTGGCAATCTTGGCTCCACAGCAGCAAATTGGCGTCTCTATTGCAATTGACACATTTCGCCACAGATTAAAAATCAGTGCCTGCAGTTGACAGCACGATCACTTGCCACTTCTGCTCACCCAACATCTTTGAGGCAAGTTGCGTTTACGACGGTTGAATTCGCCAAGCGTGCAGCTATGGCAATGCCTGGATGCTCAGAGATGACTTCTTGCAAAAGCTTCTCAGTTCGTGCTATGCAAGATGAAAGGTGTTTTTGAAAATCGTACAGATATTAGCGTGAAACAAGCTAGCACTAGCACCGGTTGCGCGGCTTTCAAGCCCACCAATGCACCTGCACTCAGTTCCATTGCGACATCCTTGGCTTGCCACAGTCAGCTACATTAGCCCGCCCTATGGAACATCATTGAAAAATGATTTGAAAGCATGGTGGTGAACCACCAAGTGCAGTGCAGTCAAGATTCCAGTCGGCTTCCAAAACCAAGCGCAGGGCTTGCAAAGGCCTGACCTCGGCAGAGTTTTTTTGCGACAATGTTGCGATGATCTCTACTGCCTCAACATATCTTAAACCTATTCAATCCTATGACTATGTCAATGATTCAGTTTGCGGCGGGGCGGAAAAATATTGGTGGGAGTGGGAGGTTTCTTGAACAGCGTTATTGGGATTTGCAATTATTTGCATACCCCACTCTTGACCTACATTTACCCCAAATGCCGGTTGAAGCATGGATGGGTCATTCCACTGGGAGACTGGAAACAAATCACCGAGGGGCTCATGAAGGCGAGAACCAATGGACTCGATGGACTGGATTGGCTTCGAGGGTTCTGTTCCACTATCCGTGGCTGAACCCAAGTTCCTGTGCCAAGTTTCAGGTAGGCACCAAGTAGGGACAGCCAGGGAGTATCTGACTTGAAACATCAGGCAATCATAGCAACTTGAGGCCAAGGGGTAAGGGACGAATGCTAGCTGGGAAGGAACAGTAAAGGGAGGAGGAAGATGTGGTTAAAGAGCGGCAAAGGAATTTCGAGATGCGATGTCACAAGGGGGGATAGGGGGGAGGTACGCGAGCTAGCACAAGGCTACTAATGTTGCACTGGAGAGTGCTCAGCTGCAAGAGTAAACTGATGACGATGATGGTACGCACAAGTAAGGATGATACTGGTGCTGATGCTGATTCTGATGCTGACGCTGTTGCTGTTGCTGCTGATGATGATGGTGATGATGATGATACTGGTGCTGATGCTGATTCTGATGCTGCTGCTGCTGCTGCTGATGATGATGATGATGATGAATCTGATTCTGATGCTGATGCTCATGATGCTGCTGCTGCTGCTGCTGATGATGATGATGATGCTGATGATGATGATGACGGCGACGACGACGATGGTGATGACGATGACGATGACGATGACGATGGTGATGGTGATGATGATGGTGATGGTGATGGTGATGCTGATGATGATGCTGCTGATGATGATTATGCTGATGATGATGAGGATGAGGATGATGATGATGATGCTGCTGCTGATGATGATGATGATGAAGATGCTGCTGCTGCTGCTGATGATGATGGTGATGAAGAAATGTAATGTAACACACTGAAATTAAATTAGATGAAATGAACTACTATTTACTAAAAGGAACTGACATATTGCAGATGACGACCCTGTACTTGCATGCAACAGGTGGGGATAGAACCCGGGCGTGCCAGGGGTATAACATCGAAACCTTCAATGTATTCACCGGTCCTGGTGCCTGCCAATATCTTTCAAAAGCAAGAGCAACTTCAGCTAGCAGAAGCTAGCTTTCGTGATCATTGGTGTGACTGCGAGGCTTCTATCATGTGATCAGTGGGGAAATATCATTCAAGAGATGTGAAGGAGTGGCAAATTTCTAGGGCAAGAAGCGGCATTTGTCCATATGTTCTGTGTGCTAATCCTCTTCATTCCTCCGCACGAGCCAGAACTATGGATCTGGCCCAACAGGGGATCAATCAATTCGGAAAGTCGGACTCAAACCCATGAGAACGAGAGTACCCGTGGGTCCTCAAGTCATTGATTTTCATCACTTCTTTGGCCGGCTCACTTTCTGCGTGGCTCGCGGCATCGTCTGCCTCCCTGGCAGTTGTTTGTCTTGGAGGGGAACTTGGACGGCAGAAAGTGAGTGAAAGTCAAGGAAAAAAACTCTGAACGACGAGAATCAGATAGAATCGCAAGATTTCAGAGTCACAAAGTCATGAAGTCTGAACAAATTGCTTGGAAAGGATCTCTGCAAGAGCAAAAATGCAAAGAGAATCAAATGTAATCGAATATGGAACTATTGGGATAAGTATATGCTTAAGTCCTGGATTGCAGACCTGTCGGGCACATACTCCAAGAAAGTCTCTTTGACAATCAGCTGAAAGTTCTTCTCTTCTTCCTCCTGGCACCGTGCCTTTTGGCATTTCGGAAAGTTTCCGTGCGCGTGGTTTTTACAAACGGTGATGGCCGTGATTGGTGGGACATTTTCCCAACTCAGCAGCATTGTCTGTCTTAAACTGTAGGAATAAAGATCGTTCAATCAGTTCAATCCGTTTGACCCCGTGCCTCTGCAAATCGCAGCTGGTCCCTCGCCGCATGTTTCTCTTGTAAAACCATCCTGACGCTGGTCACGACACCGCCCCAAACACATTGAAAGAGCAAGTGGTTGCACTGGTAAATGGATGGTAAATGGTACTCTTGGCTTCACTGGTATAGTAGTGTGTGGTAGTGATGATGATTCTAAAGACAATGAGCATGATTACTATATACAATGCTCGAAACGAATTGCTTTCAACATCTTTTAACTTTTTTATCTAACAGAAAGGCAACTGAGAGAACCAAAGGAGGGTCAATCGCTACGAGACATCCGAGTCACGAATGGGTGCAAAATCTACGCAGCAGAATGCCCCTGAACAAACTGATGTCTAAAGTGCACCACAATCAACGCTCCAAGAAAATAAACTTGGACGAGTGAATCTGCCAGTCCACGATCCTTTCTGAGAGGATACCCGCTATCAACATGCAATATTAATTAATGTTCCCCCCCCTGTAACCTATTTTGGGGACGTCTCTACACAATGCATGACAGGGTGCATACATGTGACATGTTCACTTTAATTCATACATCGCCACTCCTTTGCTCAGGACTTGCTTGCATAGCAGGAAAAACGGCGTGTAGCGTGCCGAAGCGTTGACCACAAGTGTTCACTGACTTAGTCTAGATCTAGGGCCCCCTGAATACCGGGGATAGCTACCTCAAAGTGGTAGTGGAGCCTGTGCCTTGCCAAGATCCGATCTTCGGACTGCAGTAGCTTTTAGCATCTGTGCCGATATCCGGACTTGCAAAGGCAACGTGTAGGTCAACTCCGGATAGCTGCCAAGGTCTTTATCCATAACATGGACTCAGACGAAGAACAACTCCAAATTGTTTCATATGAAGAGCCTGAAGCCTGTGCCGCCAGTCACGCCGATAACCGGCAAGGCACCAAAATGACTCCTAAGGTACCTGCACAATTTGATGGCCAATCAAGCTGGTTTGAATATGAGGATTTAATCGATGACTGGCTCGGCATCACCACATTGGATGCAGACAAGCACGGACCGTCTCTCAAGAAGGCCCTTGTAGGATCAGCTTCTTTTTACAAGTCGATGCTCGACAATGCCCTACTCCGAGATTTGGATTGTGGCTGACAATCTGAAAGAAAGCATCTAGTATGAAGTAAAAATGACATAGGGCTAGATTCAACAATTTTTATATAACCACATCAAGACGTCTTATTACTCGTTTGGGGCCCGCTTGAGATAAATATGGCTCAGTGTAAGATTTTTTTGTTTCTCGTGTGTTGGGGATCATGCATCGGCCACGCGCAAGGAAAGGCTGTTTCGGCCTTCCTTGGAAATTGTCTAAAGCTAAGCTGTTTCGGCTTTCTTTGGGCCATGGAGGCAGCAAACCGCAAATGGAAGAAGTTGGGTTCAAAGTGGAAAGACATGTTCCCTTTAGACCCAGGTCAACCTTCTTTGGGGTCATGGCTAGATGAGCAAGACGATCCTTGGGGAATAGGATGCAGAGCTTGTCACTCAGCAGGGTGCGCTGGGAATCTAGCTCAATACGCGGTGGCCACAGAGGGCGGCTTGCAGTCAAATTGATGGAGCGCACAACGACGAGAAGGCAAAGGCCTTTCTAGATTTTGTCGTCAGCACGAGACGGGCTTTGGTGCTGGCCTTTGGCGAGGAGACACGGTGCACGAAGCGTCTTGTATCCTGGACGTCCTCACAATGATGTACCAGCAGGCGCCCGATACGTCTCAATTGGGAGCGCTTCTCGATTTTCGGGATGTGATCCAAACGATATCGGATTCGCCGTGGGACAGGTATCCGCAGAAAATGTCCTTGGCCAAGGATGTGCGTCGAAAGGAACGAATTCCACCAAACAGCTTCGTGTGGATCCCTCACCACTGGCACCATGAAGCCAAGCATATCTTGAGGGACTTGGAAGACGTCAAGGGACGCCTTTGGGGGACGTCATTGGGACGAAATTGCGCGATTTTTTTTCGCCACCACTGAGGCAGGCGAGAAGCCCGTCGGCTTTGAGGTCGTGGAGGTGGAAAACTCAACTGAAGGCTTCCAGGATTAAAAGTAAGCTAGCTGCTTCGGCTAGTTGCTTTCTTTTCCTTCTGTCTGTGCGGGTGTTCTAGCTGTTTCGGCTAGACACCCGCCAGCCGACCAAGCTGGCAGCGACGTTGCGTCGAAAACAAGCGTTTGTTTCCACGCATGGTTTCCCGAAGGGGTACAAGGGCAAATCGCCGCTGTCAGAGAACCTTTAAAAAAAAATCCGCTAAGCGGACTGACGAAAAACAGCTTGTAAGGAGAAGTCTTTTAGACCTCTCCTTACGAGCTTCGCCGCTGTCAGGGAAGCTTGTAAGGAGAGTGCTATGAGAGGACTTTCAAAAAAAATCCTCTAAAAAAAGCTGTTTTTTTAAATAGTCCTCCCCGAGTCCTCTCCTTACACGCTTCGCCGCTGTCAGGGAACATTGTAAGGAGAGGTCTGTTAGCCCTCTCCTTAGAAACTTCACTTTACCCGTAGCCGTTTAAGTTCAAGTGTCTTGGTTCTCAAGCTGCATCGGCTTGGAACCGATAAATTCGCTTTAGCAGAGACTGTGGCTGTTTCCGCCATGTCTCGTGCCGCCCGCGATGTCAGGGACTACCCGCCCATGTTGTCTCTCGACAGCGGCGGGGTGCCGACGCAACAAGGCGGGCGCAAAGACGAGAAGCACGACGGCAACACCATCTGGAAGGCAACGGTTCCTGGGGCCTACGGCCTGGTGCTTCTGCACCAGCACTACCATGGCCGAGACTCAGTGGACATTCCCTCGAATGGCCGTCACTGGGTGGAACGCCATGCCATGTCTCTTGGACTTGACCACTACAAGGTGCCCACTAGCTGTTTCGGCTAAGGGCCACCAAATCGCTTGTGACTTTTTGAAGGCAGCGCTGCAATCCGCCACAAAACCGCGGCGACTGGCTGCTGGGTTGCGGGGCGTCGAATGAAATTTCAATGAGTCCAACATGTATACACATCATAAAAACAATAGTAATAATCAAAAATGACATATTTGATTTGCAGACACTTTCCCGCCTCTTAAACAATGGCTGCATCGGCCACATTTGCCGTGGCCGCGCCTAAATGCAAAGTGACAACGGCGACGAGCAAACCGGACCATCAGGCAGTTCAACGCAAGTTGCTGGCTAGGGCTAGGATGCCACCGCTGGTCATGATGAAGAAATACAACTACCTGAAAACCACTTCGTGCAGGTCAGCGTGGAAGTTAGCTTACAAACTTCGAAAAGAAGTGCTGAGACGCAAAGGAGCTCAGTGGTTTACGGATCACAATGATGTACCAACGGACACTGAAGTGGAAGGTGCTGCTGGGTGAGTTGCGCTGGAAGCTGCTTCGGCTTTAGCACAATTCCTTCTGCGTGTCTTATCCCTTGGTTGCTCCGGCCATGGGCAAGTTAATTAAGTGCTCTGGCAGTCAAAGGACAAAATTAAATATTGGGGTCAAAAACAGAGAGCTTGGTCAGATTTAATTTTTGGTCTCGTTTCCCTTCTGAGGCTGTCTCGTTTGAATGTCATTCATGATATTTTGCATCTCTTACGAGATCCTGAAAACAAGGGACTAATCACCAAAACAACTTTAACTCTCTGTAGTCATGCTTCAAGCCACAGGTCACAATGTCAGAGCACTTAGTTGATGGAGAAAACATCTTAAAGATAATTCAGAAACTCGTTTTGGGAACCAAAAGATATTTTTGGCACCTGCTTCTAGCAATCAAAAACAGATCCAAAAAATCTAAAATTCATTCTATTTAGGTACCCCGATGGGGGGTTTTTAAGCAAAGGTAAGAAGAGTCGCCGGACCAGGAGCAGAAGAGATACCAGGCCAGCCCATGTGCAGGGAGCATTCTGGACTAACACTGGCCGACAGTCACGCCGAGAAGCGCCGAATGTGCCAGAGCCACCGGGACCACCACCACGACGCCAAACTGGCGCAAAAATGGCTTAACTCCAGAGCGTGGCAGAATCATACCGCTCCGCCTACGAACCGAAATCTATTTCCAGCCGGGATACCAAGTCCCTTTTGAGCGATGGGTTTAGAACAGAGACGGAACATGGCCCGACCTTGTTCCACAAACTCCTGATCAGTCCATATATTTTCAACCAGCCGACATGGCAACGCCGTCAGAACGAACTGTGGCCGTGCGGCTATACCTTCGGAATAGGACTGTAAAAACTAGCCGAACAACGGCAGAAATTGTTTTCCCAAGCACGGTACTACCAGAAAAGAATGAGCCAATATTACGGCCAGAAGTAGCATCTTCATTTTTGTCTTCGGATACGTTTCACAGCAGAGCATAAGCTGAGCGTTCCTTATGCAGGTCCAAAACTTTTGCTGCATGTTACGACCCGAAGAATATGTGTGTCTGTTTTGTAACCTATTTTGGGGACATGTCTACACAATGCATGACAGGGTGCATATACATGTGACATGTTCACTTTGATTCATACATGTACCACTACGCCACTACGCCACTCCGTGGCTCAAGACTTGCTTGCATAGCAGGAAAAACAGAGTGTAGCGTGCCGCTGCGTTGACCACAAGTGTTCACTGACTTAGTCTAGAATATAGCCGCCCCTGAATACTGGGGATAGCTACCTCACCCCCCCACACACTCTCTCTCTCTCTCTCTCTCTCCCTCCCCCAATTGCCATGAATGCGATTTTTGAAAAGATAAAACGGAAGAACAGCAAAACCGCTGTCAAGATGACTCACTGCTACAGCCAACCATTGTGCCGGATTCAAATTTCCGTTTTTAAGTTGCGATGATCATCCATGATCATTCATTGCCACTTGGTTTGATATCAATTTCTCTGAGCAGCTGCGGACGACTCCACCAAATTAGAATCACGATTTCAGCCCCAGCCTGTCTTGACAAGGCCCCGAAAACGAGCGACAAGTTCCCGTGCACCCTCCAGGAGCCCGAAAACGCTGCAAAAAAGGCATGTGGGTTTTCACTGTGAAATCACTCTGGGCGAGTCCGCCTTTTCGCTGGGAGATCATAGTCAAAACTGTCAAAACTTCTAAGTATATCAATGATATCGCTAATGTCCATATTGTACATACATCGATGTTCATGTGCGATGTACGGGCAACATTGGCATGTTAGATAACTACAAATATGATAACACAATATAATACAAGCACACGAGTCAATACACGTTTCAAAGGACACGGAATTTACAGAAAGAGCTGCTCTGAAATGATACTCCGAAAAATGCCAACTGGCAACATGCACGCTGTGATTCCATGAGTCTGGACACTTGTGACAAGCGCTAACGAAATGAATCAAATTGCCAATGGAGCAAAACCTAATCTTTTTCCCCACATCTTTCTGTGGGGTTCTTGTTTTTGATTCTGTATCCCGCTCCCGGTCCCGACCGCTCTGCGCACTCTCTTTCACACACCATCTTTGTCACACACAACTTTGTCACACACAACTTTGTCACACACCATCTTTCACACACAACTTTGTCACACAACTTTGTCACACACCATCTTTCAAACACACAACTTTGTCACACACCATCTTTCACACACACACACACCTTTGTCACACACCATCTTTCACACACCTTCTTTCACACACCATCTTTTTCACGCACCATCTTTTTCACGCACCATCTTTCAAACACACAACTTTGTCACACACCATCTTTCACTTTGTCACACACCATCTTTCACACACCTTCTTTCACACACCATCTTTTTCACGCACAACTCTTTCACACACCATCTTTGTCACACACAACACACACACACACACACACACACACACACACACACACACCCACACACACACACACACACCCACACACCACACACCACACACACACCCACACACACACACAACACACACACACACAACACACACAACACACACAACACACACAACACACACACACTCTCTTTCACACACCATCTTTGTCACTGAACTTTGTCACACACAACTTTGTCACACACAACTTCGTCACACGCAACTTTGTCACATGGCAGGCGTGGCACTTGGCGACATCCACCTGCACTTTGCATGGCAGGCGTGGCACTTGGCGACATCCACCTTCGTCTGGTGGCGCGTTTGGTCGCCGCTTGGGCGCCGTTGGTCGCGCGGTGACGCCGCGGGACTTTGCGTGGCAGGCGCGGCACTTGGCGACATCCACCTGCACTTTGCGTGGCCGGCATAGCACTCGCTTGGTCGCCGTTAGTCGCCCGGGGCGCCGCGCCACTTCGCGTGGCAGGCGTGGCACTTCGTGACATTGACGTTCCATTTGCGTGGCAGGCGTGGGACTTGTTGCACTTTGCTGGCTCTGGTGGCGGGCTTGGTCGCCGCCCGGGAGCGCCGCGCTTTGCGTGGCAGGCGTAGCACTCATGGTGATATTGATGTTCCATTCGCGTGGCAAGCGTGGCACTTGGTGACATTGACGTTCCACTGGCGTGGCAGGCGTGGCACTTTGTGAAGCAGGTGTGGCACTTGGTCACATCCGCAAGTGAAGTTGCGTGGCAGCTCTGGCACTTGCTCACTTGTATGTCTTACTTTTGTGCCTGTTTGGTAGAAACCGTGTGGAAGCGATGTTTCCGTGTGTTTGGCCATATCTTACGTGCACACAGCGTTTGGCTGTAATGTCAAGTCAGGATTAGTTAACCCCTCCCGATTAATCAACCACCACTGCCCCCCAAAAAAATGTAATTTAAAAACAGGTGGTCCCCCCGTATTAATAAACACTTTGGCCTACCCCCGATTAATAAACCACCAGTGCTGAAATTCCCTTTTTTTAAACCGAAATTGTTTATTTCAAATTCTTTTTGTTTCTCATCACTCCTCCAGTGCTGAAATTCCTTTTTTTTCCAACAAAATTATGTATTTTCAATTCTTTTTGTTTCTCATCATGTCTCATCAATCTCAGAACCATGAGATTTTAGCAATCAAATCAAATCTCATCAAATCCAATAGAATCTTGTGGAATCCGTGATATTTTAGCAATCAAATCTCATCAAACCCAATGGAATCTTATGGGAACCATGAGATTTTAGCAATCAAATCTCATCAACCACAATGGAATCTTATGGGATCCATGGAGTTTCAGCAATCACATCTCATCAACCACCATTGAATCTTATGGGGCCCAATGGCTTTTAGCAACAAATCTCATCAAACCCAATGGAATCTTACGGGAATCCATGAGATTTTAGCAACCAAATCTCCTCAAACCCAGTGGAATCTTATGGGATCCATGGAGTTTTAGCAATCAAATCTCAATCAAAACCAATGGAATCTTATGGGGCACATGACGTTTTAGCAATCAAATCTCACCAAACTCAATGAATCTTATGGGATCCATCAGGTTTTAACAATCAAATCTCATCAAACCCAATGGAATCTTCTGGGATCCATGAGATTTTAGCAATCAAATCTCAGCAAATCCAATGGAATCTAATTTGGTCCATGAGATTTTAGCAATCAAATCTCATCAAAACCAATGGAATCTTATGGGACCCATGGAGTTTTAGCAATCAAGCCTCATCAAACCCAATGGGATTCATGGGATTTCAGTAATTAAACCTCATCAAGCCCAGTGGAATCTTATGGGATCCATGAAGTTTTAGCAATCAAATCTCATCAAATCCAATGGAAACCTATGGGGCCCATGCTATTTTAACAATCGAATCTCATTAAACCCAATGGAATCTCATGGGATCCAAGTGATTTTAGCAATCAAATTCCATCAAACCCAATGGAATCTTATGGGGCCCATGGGATTTTAGAGATCAAATCTCATCAGCGCCAATGGACTCTTATGGGGTCCAATGGATTTTAGCAATCACATTTCATCAAATCCAATGGAATCTTATGGGGCCCATGAGATTTTTAGAATTCGAATGGAATCTTATGGGTCCCATGAGGTTTTAGCAACCAAATCTTATCAAACCCAATGGAATCTAATGGGGCGCAGGAGATTTTAGCAATCAAATCTCATCAAATCCAATGGAATCTTAGGGGGCCCATGAGGTTTTAGCAATCAAATATCATCAAACCCAATAGAATCTTATGGGCCCCATGGGATTTTAGCAATGAAATCTCATCAACCCCGGTGGAACCTTATGGCATCCACAAATCCAACCGAACCTTTTGGGGTCCATGGGGTTTTGGCAATCAAATGGAATGTTATGGGATCCATGAGGTTTTAGCAGCCAAATCTCACCAAACCCAATGGATTTCTTTTGGGCCCATGAAATTCCAGCAATCAAATCCCATCAAATCCATCGGAATCTTTTAGGATCCATGGGATTCTAGCAATCAAATCTTTTCAAATCCAATGGAATCTTACAGGAATCCATGAGGTTTTAGCAATCAATTCTCATCAATTCCAATCGAATCTTTTGGGAACCATGAGATTTTAGCAATCAAATCTCATCAATTCCAATGGAATCTTATGGGATCCATGAGGTTTTAGCAATCAAATCTCACCAGCCCCAATGGAATCTTATGGGATCCAGGTGATTTTAGCAATCAAATTCCATCCCATCCAGTGGAATCTTATGGGGCCCTTTTAGCAACCAAATCACATCAAACCCAATGGAATCTTATGGGATCGGTCAAATTTGAAAATTCAAATGGAATCTAATGGGATCCATGAGGCTTTAGCAACCAAATCTCATCAAATCCATTGGAATCCTATGGGACCCATGTTATTTTAACAATCAAATCTCACCAAACCCAATGGAACCTAATGGGAATCCATGATATTTTAGGAATCAAATCTCATCAAATCCAATGGAATCTTACGGGAATCCATGAAAATTTAGCAATCAAATCTCTCAAATCTCATCAAATCCAATGGAATCTTATGGGACCCATCAGATTTTAGCAATCAAACCTCATCAAATCCAATGGAATCTTGTGGGACCCATGCGATTTTAGCAACCAAATCTCATCAAATCCCATGGAATCTTATGGGATCCATCAGATTTTAACAATCAAACCGTATCAAACCCAATGGAATCTTATGGGATTCATGAAATTTTAGCAATCAAATCCCATCAGACCCAATGGAATCTTATGGGATCGATGAAGTTTTAGCACTCAAATCTCATCAAACCCAGTGGAATCTTATGGGATCCATGACGACTGATCTCGATCAATCGCAATGGCTGACGTCACCGGGTTTTAATCAATCAATCAATAGACTATTGGAAGCAGAGCGTCAACTCAACGAAAAATGGAATAAAGCTACCCATAACTTGATCTGGAACAGGAAGCTCGGGAAGAAACAGTCTAAACCAGATTATGGAATGATTTGGTGTGCCTCATGCGGTAAAACTTGGTCTTGGGCCTCAAGATCTAATAGTCTCGCTAAGCCCCCATGTAGTCCACTCGATATAGCTCCTGAACCTCCTTCCTGGGTTAAGCAGTTAGATCATTATACACCTCAGTATCATCATGCACAATCTACAGCGACATCGTCGCAGACTATCCCCACCACAGCTGTGCGCCGACGCATCACTGGCAAACAAAAACCAACCAATGAATCATCCCAAACTACCTCGGTCATTCCATCAGGTGCAGCATCAAGCAGTTCTTCTGCGTTTCCCAAACGCGGGATTGGTTGAAACAACGTGCTCGTTGAGTGCTACTGCGGCATGCGGTGGTGCTCTTCCAAGCCACAACTACTCATGATATCCATGAGGTTTTAGCAATCAAATCTCATCAAATCCAATGGAAACCTATGGGGCCCATGCTATTTTAACAATCAAATCTCACCAAACCCAATGGAATCATATGGGAATCCGTGAAATTTTAGCAATCAAATGTCATCAAATCCAATGGAATCTTATGGGATCCAGGTGATTTTAGCAATCAAATTCCATCAAATCCAGTGGAAAAATCATTGGGCCCATGAGATTTTAGCAATCAAATCTTATCAAATCCAATGGAACTCTATGATGATCTAATTGACGTAATCCATATCCAAAATTTTATGGTTCAGAGGTGCTTAGTTAAGGGGTGCTCTACAAGGTCCCATCTGACCTTGTGGGGGTGGTTATTAATCCGGTGTTGGCATTATTAGCTACTTCGTCATTTGGTTATCTATGTATCGTGTGGTTGCTTTGGCTCAACGTGGGAAGAGACCTTGTGAACATTTGACAGGTACTTTGTGGAAGCGACGCTGGCCTGTTTCTGCATGTTTGATAGACAGCCATGTTTAGCTATGTGTCACTTGCATGCCATGTTGAGCTATGTTGTCACATTGGTGCATGTCTCTCGCATTGCCGCCAGGTACCTCCCCGAGCGTCTTTACGCAAGGATAATGCATCTGAGTTTAGCAGTGCTGGCTTTGACGTGCTGTCGCAGAGCGTGTTTGTGTTGAACAGTGTGTTTGTCAAGACTTCACTAACTGTCGGTTTTTGATGGTTTTTCTTTGCTGTCAGGCGCTGGCCCAAGATGCTGGAGCCCACGGGCAACGTGCAAGCCAGGCGCTTAATTTTGGTAGATCACTTTCTTTGCTGCCAGAGTTGTTCGATGTTTTATGGCCTTTTCAATCCTGCAAACGCATTTGCATGTCGGAAATTTCTCCGCAGGCTCAAACATAATTATTCCCTAATCTAATATCTATATTTGCGCATTAAACGCGCTTGTCGCCAGCCCATGGAATGGCAACAGATGCAGACCTCAGCGCAGCTTGAAGTCTGGTCTCTGATTGAAACCTTAGAAGCTGCTCCACGCAGATTGGATTTTGACCAGACCGAACTACGAACCATTTCTCCTCGTACTACAGCCTGCTATCAAGTGACGCTTCAGCGTGTGGACGCTTGCATTGATATCTTGAAGAACCTTCATACGGAACTCTGGCGCATGAATAATCTTCCTTTGGAACTCATACACCAATGCACCACTGGAGATGATGGTCAGCAATGCAACACTGATACTGGTACACTTTATCCCCAATTGAATCGACGAGTCTCGATTTTGACTCAACGTAGGAAGAAATCGCGTGCGCCGCAGTTGACGTTGGCGGTGCAAAAAAAAAACGGGTGCGTATTTGTGCCGCATGTGCGCGCCAATGAGCTCGTTTCATTCAGTTCTTTACCTGTGGTTAGTGTTTGTCACCACGGCAGCTCTATTAGCTTCGCAGACAGGTACCTTTCCTTTCTCATTCATGGACATCGGGCCACTGGAGGTAGGACAGGCCTGGCTTGCATCTCAGTTCGGTGAAGATGGCTTTGATTCAAAGTTGGAAGAAGCATTGGAGCGCTTGGTTCATGTCACTTTGGTTGTGTCCGCTGGACGGCTTGTTTACGCATGTGATACTTGTAGATGTGGTTTGCATATTCATGGTTGTCTTGTTGTCAGGTGTTTTGTCAGGTGTTTTTTGTTCGAGCCGCAAGCTTCGCACTGATGGAGGCGTTGCAATAATTGCGTTCGGTGGTGTTGTGAATTGTAGTGTGTGGATTGCTTTGCGGTAGAATACGGTGCACACTTGAAGAGTCCCATTGCTGTGGTTCATGGTTAGCGCAAGTGGAAAGACCGTCAAACAGCCACACATAGTAGCAGCAGCATACATATAATATAGTATCAGCAAAAGATTTGATAGTTACCTTGCACAACAGACTGCCATCGCATGAGTTTATTTCTGATCTGATCGCTTCGCTGTTGCCGCATTGCTGCATGTCGCTCGCATTGCTGCCAGGTACCTCCCCGATCGTTTTGACCCAACGTGGGAAGAATCGCGTGCGCCGCAGTTGCCGTTGGCGGTGCACGAAAAAAAAAAGTGCGTATTTGTGCCGTATGTGCGCGCCAATGAGCTCGTCGTTTCAGGCCTTTGTACACAACGCTTCACATACAACTTTTTTTACTTCTCGATCCTTCACAACCTCCTTTATCTTTCCTTCCTTCCCCGTCCCGCTCCAACATTTGTTGCTCATTATTGGAAGAAGTTGACCTGTGGGGTTATCCGGTGCTTTATTTTTAATGGAGGTCTGTTCTCTCACAGAGCAGAACCTCTCAGCTGTTTGAACGCTGCTTTGGCATAAGCCGGCTTACCCTGTAACCAGTCAAGCTCCGCATCATTGAGAAGCTCGTTGGCAACGAATTCTGATACCGGTCTATAATTCTGGCCAAAGTGTGGAGACGACCTCAACTAGTTCCAAAGGCTGTCAGATGCTGTCAGCAAGAATGAGAGGCGCCATGAGACGTCCCAGAACTATTACCATGGGCCACGGGCCACACGTCTTTTTTCCATCACTTGGCCAGCAGGTAAAATGGGTAAAAGCTCTCACGAACAGGTGTTTTGGCACCTGGCTCCTACAGCCTCAACTGAGAACTTAAGTTTAGAAACATGCCCCAATCTGTGGGGTCAAACCATCCATCCCCCAACCCCTCCGAGTCAAGCCTTGGATGGGGTGGTGATGGTTGAGCTGGCCAGCTTTGAAGGAGCTGGTGTTCGTCATTCCAGGCGGCAACATGAATGTGGACATTTTTCATGACATCGATATGGAGATGGACCAGAAATCTCCCATCCATACAACATCAACAACATCATAAGATTACAAATCGACAGGCTGAATTGGAGATCTGGACCTGGGGCCGCTGATCAAACAACAAACTGCTTAGCTTTTCAGCCGACACATGTTCCAAAAAGAAACGGGCCGGCACAAATATTGATTTATCAAAGGAAGTTTAGGGGGAGAAACTTCCGTGTTACGGACTTTTAGAATGTCAGGGAAAGAGTTAGTCAAAGAAAGAGTTAGCAAAGAAAGAGTTAGTCAAAGAAACAGTTAGTCAAGAAAGAGTTAGCAAAGAAAGAGTTAGTCAAGGAAAGAGTCAGTCAAAGAAACAGTTAGTCAGGGAAAGAGTTAGTCAAAGAAAGAGTTAGTGAGGGAAAGAGTTAGTCAAAGAAAGAGTTAGCAAAGAAACAGTTAGTCAGGGAAAGAGTTAGTCAAAGAAAGAGTTAGTGAGGGAAAGAGTTAGTCAAAGAAAGAGTTAGTGAGGGAAAGAGTTAGTCAAAGAAAGAGTTAGTCAGGATATATGAGGTAGTCAAAGAAAGAGTTCGCAAAGAAAGAGTTAGTCAAAGAAAGAGCAAAGAAAGAGTTCGTTAGGGAACGAGTTAGTCAAAGAAATTGTTCCCGCAATGTAAATGGGATTGCAAGTGGTGCTGGTGGATGAGTGGCCGATGGAGTTTTGAAGGAAGTCTCGCACGAAATGCGTTTTTGAGAGATAGCAGATGCACGAAACCCTGTGTTTTTCCATACAAAGTCCGTCCCCGAACGTCGATGATCTACCTCTGCGGTGCGACGGGTGCGAGACGGTCTCGTGTGTGGTCGGATCATGGTCGGATCATCGGATCTCGGATCGGTTCCGCATTGTAAATGGGGTTTCAAGTGTTTTTCGTGCATGTGCGGTCGACAGAATTCCATTGTGATTTGCAACTGTAGGATCGTTCCCGCAATGTAAATGGGATTGCAAGTGGTGCTGGTGGATGAGTGGCCGATGGAGTTTTGAAGGAAGTCTCGCACGAAATGCGTTTTTGAGAGATAGCAGATGCACGAAACCCTGTGTTTTTCCATACAAAGTCCGTCCCCGAACGCCGATGATCTACCTCTGCGGTGCGACGGGTGCGAGACGGTCTCGTGTGTGGTCGGATCATGGTCGGATCATTCTCGGATCGGTTCCGCATTGTAAATGGGGTTTCAAGTGTTTTTCGTGCATGTGCGGTCGACAGAATTCCATTGTGATTTGCAACTGTAGGATCGTTCCCGCAATGTAAATGGGATTGCAAGTGGTGCTGGTGGATGAGTTGCCGATGGAGTTTTGAAGGAAGTCTCGCACGAAATGCGTTTTTTTCTCCATTTTGGCGCTAGTGATTTTCCTTCTAAAAATCCTTTTAAAAAGTGCTTCAAAATCGTTTTTTTTTCGCTCTGGCGTCGAGATCCGGTTTTGGAGCTACAATTTCCGACGCCGTTGCGCGTAGTTCTATTGTGTTTTGCAACTCAGTCTCCGCAGATCGCATTGTAATGGCTGCGTGAAGGTTGCTTCATGCTGTGGCTGCATGGTAATACTATTGTCTTTTGGAGCTGGACTTCGTAAATCGTATTGGAGTGGCTGCATGAAGGCTGCGACAGTGATTTGTCAGCAGATTTTCTCCATTTTGGCGCTAGTGATTTTCCTTCTAAAAATCCTTTTAAAAAGTGCTTCAAAATCGTCTTTTTTTCGCTCTGGCGTCGAGATCCGGTTTTGGAGCTACAATTTCCGACGCCATTGCGCGTAGTTCTCTTGTGTTTTGCAACTCAGTCTCCGCAGATCGCATTGTAATGGCTGCGTGAAGGTTGCTTCATGCTGTGGCTGCATGCGTAATACTATTGTCTTTTGCAGCTGGAGTTCGTAAATCGTATTGGAGTGGCTGCATGAAGGCTGCGACAGTGATTTGTCAGCAGATTTTCTCCATTTTGGCGCTAGTGATTTTCCTTCTAAAAATCCTTTTAAAAAGTGCTTCAAAATCGTCTTTTTTTCGCTCTGGCGTCGAGATCCGGTTTTGGAGCTACAATTTCCGACGCCATTGCACGTAGTTCTCTTGTGTTTTGCAACTCAGTCTCCGCAGATCGCATTGGAATGGCTGCGTCAAGGTTGCTTCTTGCTGCGTCAAGTGTGAAGTGTGAAGGAAGCAGTGGGAAGTGAGAAGTGTGAAGTGTGGAGTGTGAAGTTTAAGTTTGGAGTGCGAAGCGCGCAGTGTGAAGTGTGAAGTGTGAAGTGTGAGGTTTGGAGTGTGAAGGAAGCAGTGGGAAGTGAGAAGTGTGAAGTGTGGACTGTGAAGTGCGAAGTGTGAAGTGTGAAGTGTGGAGTGTGAAGTTTCAAGTTTGGAGTGCGAAGAGTGCAGTGTGAAGTGTGGAGTGTGAAGACTTTGCTTCGTCTCTCGCTGAAAAAATCAAACGGTTGTCCAGGGAAGGACACGGTCGGGACAGGGTGTCTTCGAACTATAGGTCATTTATGTTTGGGAAACTTCCGCCGCCGGCTTGCCCGGGTCTATGTTAAAGTCTCCACAACTATGACCACCTTCACTGTTTCACGGATCAAGTCCCACCACAAAGAAGTTCTCATACCATACATTACCATACCAGACTTGTCAAATTTGGGGTGTTGGCTCGACTGTGCTACCTGATGAGCTTCCTGTAAAATTAACTGCTATCTGGTGCCTGCCCGGTCTGTTCTCTCACAGAGCAGAACCTCTCAGCTGTTTGAACGCTGCTTTGGCATAAGCCGGCTTACCCTGTAAGCAGTCAAGCTCCGCATCATTGAGAAGCTCGTTGGCAACGAATTCTGATACCGGTCTATAATTCTGGCCACAGTGTGGAGACGACCTCAACTAGTTCTAAAGGCTGTCAGATGCTGTCAGCAAGAATGAGAGAGGCGCCATGAGACGTCCCAGAACTATTACCGTGGGCCACGGGCCACACGTCTTTTTTCCATCACTTGGCCAGCAGGTAAAATGGGTAAAAGCTCTCAGGAACAGGTGTTTTGGCACCTGGCTCCTACAGCCTCAACTGAGAACTTAAGTTTAGAAACATGCCCCAATCTGTGGGGTCAAACCATCCATCCCCCAACCCCTCCGAGTCAAGCCTTGGATGGGGTGGTGATGGTTGAGCTGGCCAGCTTTGAAGGAGCTGGTGTTCGTCATTCCAGGCGGCAACATGAATGTGGACATTTTTCATGACATCGATATGGAGATGGACCAGAAATCTCCCATCCATACAACATCAACAACATCATAAGATTACAAATCGACAGGCTGAATTGGAGATCTGGACCTGGGGCCGCTGATCAAACAACAAACTGCTTAGCTTTTCAGCCGACACATGTTCCAAAAAGAAACGGGCCGGCACAAATATTGATTTATAAAGTCTCCACAACTATGACCACCTTCACTGTTTCACGGATCAAGTCCCACCACAAAGAAGTTCTAATACCATACATTACCATACCAGACTTGTCAAATTTGGGGTGTTGGCTCGACTGTGCTACCTGATGAGCTTCCTGTAAAATTAACTGCTATCTGGTGCCTGCCCGTGATGTGCTGTCACACATCGACCCTGTTCAGCTGCTGTAAACGGTCGAATATAGGACCAAATGGTCAGATCAAAACCACCTCTGTCATAGACCATTCTGCACCTCATAGGGACATCTGGAACGTCTGGGTATGGGCCAAACATAATGGCATGGCCTCCCCAAACCGAGCAAGGACCAAATTTTGATTATTGAAGCTTTGAAACTGGTTGAAAAACCCTGTCCCATGCCACTTGGCCACAGATCCGTGCCACCAGGCTTGCACTGAGCAGGTTTGCCAAGGGTGTGACGCGGCCGCCTTGCGGCCATAAGGGCCCATCTGGATCATCTTGGCCAGCCAGTGCAGAATGATCGAAGGGACGACCAAAAGACCCTGAATTCAACTGCCATGCCGAACATTTGCCTTTAATCAATCTAACAGCAACCTGACTATCGGTCATGCATGGTCATGCGAAGGATTTGGTGTTGCGCAGAGTTGGATGCTTGCGATGATAGCCTGATAGCCGTCCCTTCACTGTCGAAGACTATGCAGGTCCAGCGGTGCTGGTAGCAACTCAGTCAGGCATATTTTGCCATCCTTTTCTCCGCCCTTTGCAAGTCAAAGTCGGGCTGAAAAGATTGAAGCAAGATGGAGCCCATACAATATTGCCCAAACATGTGACTAACATTGAAGACAAAATAAGACAATCAAAATTAATTTTGTATCATCTCTTTTCTGAAGGGTTTGAGCTTCTGAGCCACGATCTTTCAAATTTGAAACTGCAAATTGTCATCAGCCGCCGTCAGCCACACTGAAATCACACAGTGGGACAACTCACTGACAGTGTCCACCAAACAGTACACATCAGTACGCCCAATATGTCAGCCCTAGGGCTACACCGTGTTGCAGATATTCCCCGGTATTGAACTTCCCATCAGCATGCCCATCCAAAACCATAGCTTCATCTATGTTTGGCGCGCCCATTCCTACACATGCGAGCGTGTGCGAGCGCGCCCGCACACAGACACACACACACACACTTGCTCAGAAACATCTTTGCGAATTCTGCTGTGGAATGCATCGTACGTGCAAAAACACTCCAGTTAAACCTGACAGGAGACATTGGGTATTGGGTGACCAGGAGTGAGAGACTATGCGAAGAAAATCTTTCAACGTCCTTGCTAAAAGCAACAACTTGTTCTGATGCAGCTCATTCAAACAAGGCCAAATCGTGGTCTTCCTAACGGCAAGGTGGTTTTTGGGTTATCCACGTCCCATTTCCGAAATTTGACATGAAAATGGAAGCAGGCACGTCAAAGGGACGTCTCCCTTTGATATCACTGTGACTTCTGGCCGTCTTCGTTGGCACAGGAACCAGAGTCACACCTGTGCCCCCTGCTGAGTGTTAGAAGTTTTACATCTATTCAGATGTTACACACACACACCCTCCTGCAGGACGGTGGAAAAATTAAGGTCTGGACAATGAAATGAAAATGAAGGAGAAGGGAAATGAAAATGAGGTGAAAGGAAAATGAGATGAAAGTTACTTACCCAGGACGCGAAGAGGGGAACGCAAAAGAAGAAGGAAGGAGAAAACACCAACACATGAAACCTAGCCCAAAACGGGCAAACCCTGGAAAGGCAAGGGAAAAGAAAAGCGAAGGCCGACGGACACGAAACAAGACCAGCGGAGGGGGGGGAGGACGGACGCCTGAACCAACCTACCACAGCGAAACCTACACCTACCTCGGCACGCGCAGAACACAACCTACCTGAAGAGAGGAGAACGCAAGAACACATGAGATAAGGGACCCATGGGGGACTAGTTGGTGAAGATGCATCCACATTAACATGCAGATTCCCCTGGTTGCAGGCTCAAGGGCCTAAATGTCACGTCAACCCCATAGACAGCTTACGTCGTCAACCCCTGAATTAGGTGCACAATTGAACCTCACCAAAGTAACCAAAAGGAAGTGACCACACCTGAAAAGCATGTCCTGATGCCTCCACATGGTTCCATGTCATGTTGCAAACTGTCGAGCTCCGCACTCTCTTGGGCAAAGTTGGAAAAGGAATTGTTGTCGTGGCTTCCAGCTATGCATATCGGTAGAAAAGAAAGGTGATGCCAGGCACTGCGGCACGCTGTTCAACATTCAATCGACCGATGGGTGAAAACCTGAAAAGTGAACGGCTGTTTCACTTTACTTAAACGAATTACTAATTCAAAAGTGTCAATTCAGAGATCGTTTCAACGTGTCAATTTTTAGCTTGGAAAAGCTTTCCCCGAAGGGTTCGTGCCACCTTGACGAATCCAGCATGAATCACACACTTGCTCAGAAACATCTTTGCGAATTCTGATGTGGAATGCATCGTACGTGCAAAAACACTCCAGTTAAACCTGACAGGAGACATTGGGTATTGGGTGACCAGGAGTGAGAGACTATGCGAAGAAAATCTTTCAACGTCCTTGCTAAAAGAGTCAACTTGTTCTGATGCAGCTCATTCAAACAAGGCCAAATCGTGGTCTTCCTAATGGCAAGGTGGTTTTTGGGTTATCCACGTCCCATTTCCGAAATTTGACATGAAAATGGAAGCAGGTACGTCAAAGGGACGTCTCCCTTTGATATCACTGTGACTTCTGGCCGTCTTCGTTGGCACAGGAAGCACAGTCACACCTGTGCTCCCTGCTGAGTGTTAGAAGTTTTACAGCTATTCAGATGTTACACACGCACAACGACACATTTAATGTTCACATCGTATTTAAACAAATCCCGCCGCAATAAAGATCGCCAACCCCCGGATCAAAATAGTAAAGCCCCACCATAATAAAGATCGCTGACCGATTTTTGTGTTTTTTCCGTTTTTTTTCGGGATTTTTATCGTTGTTTTCCTTTATTTCCACTTAATTACTGTACTTGAGTTCATTAAGATGAAAATGGCCTCTAAATAAAGTAATTAGTTGTTTTTCTGTGGAAAATCTTGAAATTAATATCAAAATAAAGGCCACTTAATTATACGCCCTGTAAATAAACAGAAAGGGACGCTGTCAGGTCCCCATTTTCCAGGTTTTTAGCAATGCAGTGTTTCTGTTCCATCATGTTCGATCATTTCTGTTCAATAAACCTTTAATTAGATTATGTTACTTTATGTCATGAAAGGATCGACATGAGGCACCTTGAACACATTGGAAACCACTTTAAAGGTATTGCTAGAGATCCCCAAAGATTGTTAGACTTCCCTAGAGGTTGCCAGAGATGTCCAGAGAGCCATAAAGATCCCCAGGGAAAGGGAAGCAAGGAGGGAACAAAAATGTAGAGTGTAGATGTGTGTGTATATATATATATTGCTTCCCTCAGGCTAAAGGGAGTCGAAACCAAAAAGATAAAAAAAAAATCGACTCCGCCCCTCTCATAGCCCTTCCCTAACGGCCAGCTACAGAATTCTAACGTAAACAATCGGACTATGAAAGTCTATTGACGCAACGTGGAATGAAGGAACGGACTACTGCATATACAAGAACGGAGTACGAAAGGAAGAAACAAATTATGAAAGAAAAGAATAACATACATTTTTTTCAGTTAGAGAAAAAGACGGCATATCGACATAACTTTGCAAATGTATTAAGCCAGTGGCAAGTAGCACAACGGCATAACGTAGCCTCAGAAACTGCGTGACATAGCATGAGCAGCTGCCCAAAAAATGGTAAGAACATTGATTTAATTTTCAAAAAAAACACAATGGGAAATAGCAATACACAGCATGCTTTATGTGGAGATGGTGTGTTGTTCCATATGTTTGAGTAAATAATAGACCTTTATTGTTTGATCTGGTGCGTGAAAGAAATCATAATGTTTGTGCTTAGTGAGTAAATAGTTTCAGGTATGATAGTATATAATAATCTTGCTACAAGTATACAATATGTCTATATAGCACATAAATAGCAGTCTTCAAGTAGATATTGATGTCTCAAGAGGTCCTTGTGATATAGGCAACATGGATGTTGCATATGCCATAGCCATATGCTGTATCAACACACCCAAGGTGCATAGGTGTTTAGAATGTCACTGTAGCCATATTAAGTGTGTGTATATATATATACACATTGATGGACTTGCATTTTCCTTGGTAGTAGTACTGTATGCATGTATGATATGGATGGTACATAAGTAGCGCATGCCAATACGTACACACACATTTTCCACATGCACTTTGCATATGTAATGGAATTCTTCTAGGATTGAATGCAATAAAGACTCTTTGGTTGCAACTGACTTTGATCATAAGAGTTGGCACATGGCAAGGGCAGCTCCAACTTCCCCTTTCTCCAAAAATATGTGTTTTCCTGCATATTTCAGAGTAATTTGCTATGCCACTGCAGGTCTAATACAGGTACCCTGTTACCATAGTTGTTTGGCTGTGCTTTTATGACAGGATGAGCAACAACCAAAAAGAGTTAAGACTGTTTATAAAACTTGACAGAAAACAGCTATGACGCAACACATTGGACTAGGAAGTCGCAGCTCCCAGAATGCATTGATATGGAAAGGGGTCCCTTCTCCATCTTTTTGATCAATATTCACTCCTGTTCTTAGTTCTTTGATCTATTTACTGTATGAAAAGTTTCAGGTGCTGTTTGTGCTTTACTTGGTGAATGGTTTCAACCAGTATGCAAGCGCATTGTCACAAGTGTGCAGTATATATATATATACAATAGAAATGGCAGCTTCGAACATGGCAGATACCATAACCATTTGCTGTGTCAACACATACAAGCCGCATATGCACTTAGAACGCAACTATTATATATATAATATATATATATACACCTTTTCTGTTATATAGTGCATACAGTTATGGGATGGGTGGCATATAAGCCACCTATGCCCTTACAGACACAAGTTTTGTACATTTTTCCTGCATATGCAATGGTATTTTTCCTGCATATGCAATGGTATTCTTCCAGGTTTTAATGCAGCAACAGCTCTTTGTTAAACAAAGGGTTGATCACAAGAGTTGGCAAATTCCAAGGGCACTTCCATTTCCCCCTTGCTTCAGAAAAGGTGGTTGTTTTCCTGCATATTCCATGGTCATTTGCTGTGTCACTGCAAATATAACGGCAAACATTTTATTACCATACATATACTCATGACTGTGGGTAAAGCTTACACTATGTCTGTAAAAGTTCATCATGGTAACCAGAAGGGCACAAAACCAAGTAAAAGAAACACTTAAGCAACCTTACCAAACAATTGTATCTATAGAATGGCTGCCTTGCTTGTGCATTGATACAGCAGGTTACCATGAAGTATGCAAAAAAAAATATTGCAACTACTTGGGCAGGGACAGTAGGTTGGAATTTGCACTTTCATGTGCTAAAAGAGTTCCACTGGAACTGTCGTGTCATCCAAAAGGCGACCTGGCAATCCAATATTCAAAACCATCAGTGCAAATACAAAGTGCTATGTATATATATATACACTGTCTTTGCAAAAGCTGTATACCTAGGTAGTACCTCTATATTAATATATACATGAAGTACCAACTGACACAATGAATCTATATGCTTCAGGATGTTATTAGGCAAAGAACTTTGCCATTTATATACTAAGACCACCTATCAAAAACCAATAGAGCTACAAAAAGCCAGCGGCCAAGAATAGAGCTAAGGATTAACACACCAAAAACAGTACATCTCCCAAGAACTTTGATCTTTCATATGATCAAAGATGAAAATCCGCCCACACCGCTTTGGCGGTGAAGGCGTGCTTATTGGGGGGCAAAACAGCAACACTAAATGCTCAATGACATTTGTTAATATAGCAGTCGCTATATCAGCTTTAGCTGGGGGGGGGGGGCCAAAAACGGTTTCGCACCGAGACCAGAATACGGTGGTGTTTTCGACATTTTTCGAGGATTTTTGGGTGTCTGAGCGCAAGAGGGTATTGAAATGGAATTTTGGGTCATTTTGGTAGCTTTCCGGCAATGGAAAAACGGCCAAAAATGAAAAAAACATTGTACATAGCAAGATTTTGCAGGGTTTTTGGATGCCAGAGCATTGAAAACACTGCAAAAACAAATGTTTTGGACTGACGTTATAGCAAAAAACGTGTAAATTACCGTATGCTTGACTGGAAACATTACAAAAACACTGTCAAAAGCAATGTTTTGGAAGGATTTACTGCCTTTATGGCAAAAAACGTGTAAATTACCGTCTGTTTGACTGGAAACATTGGAAAAACACTGTCAAAAACAATGTTTTGGAAGGATTTTTATATATATGTTGGAGTTGGCTACCGGCATTGGAACATGGAAAAATTGAAGAAAACACTGTAAATAGCGGTATTTTCAACGGTTGGGGAGATAAGGGAATTGGAAGCATTGTCGAACATGATGTTTTCGACCGGTTTTATGGCGACAAAAGTGTAAAGTACCGTGCTTTGAAGGAAACCATTGCAAAAACATGGAAACACATTCAAAGAACACGGGATTTGGGGGACTATCTAGGCGTCGTTGTCTAGCTATTTGAAATTCCGCAGCTTGGAGAGCCTCCAAGGGAGGGAAAAGTGAAAATTCCATAACTTGGGAAGCTGTCACGGCGGGGAAAAGTGAAAATTCCCTAGCTTGGGAAGCCCCCACGGGGGGCAAAAGTGAAAATTCCCTAGCTTGGGGAGCCCCCACGGGGTGGAAAAGTGAAAATTCCCTAGCTTGGGGAGCCCTACGGGGGGGAAAAGTGAAAATTCCCTAGCTTGGGGAGCCCCCACGGGGGGGGAAAGTGAAAATTCTTAGCTTGGGGAGCCCCCATGGGGAAAACCACCCTTAGCCCCTCTCACGGACCGAAATAAACCTGCGGTGTGGGCGGCCACCCCACGCGAAGCGGGGTGAATATATAGGATACTCAAAAAACACTCAAAAACACGTATTTTTGGGACCTGGTTGCGTCACACGCTCTAAATAAAGTATTTGGATCTCAAGGCTCAAGGGCCTAAATTTTGGTGGTTCAACTGATTTCAAATCTTTTCCTATTTCTAGCTCTTTAAAAGATAAGATAATCAAATCATTACCCCACGAACCAAATACTTTATTTAGAGGTTCCCCTTAAATAAAATATTCTGAAATACGACACCATAGGATTTCTGGGAAAGCCCTTCTGAAAACCCTTCTCAAACCCTTGGAACCTTGAGAACCTTTTCCTCAAAGCTTTAGACTTGAGAAATTTCAAGATTGCTCAAATGATCGATTTCCTTACTAAACCATTCCAAAAGATGCACAAAATCAATCGCGCAATGGGGGTAGCCCTGAAGCCACCTAACATCTAAATAATAAATGTTTGCACCCCCCTAAATAAAGTATTTGGATTTCAAGGGCGGTGGTTCGATTGGTTTCTCAATTCTTTTCCTATTTCTAGCCCTTGAAAAGATAAGATACGTAACTCATGACCCCATGGCCCAAATACTGTATTTAGAGGGTCCCCTTAAATACAAAAAACTGAAATACGTTCCCGTTGAAGGATTTCTGGGGAAACCCTTCTCAAACCCTTTCTGGAACCTTGAGACAACCTTTTCCTCAAAGTTTTGGACTTGAGAACTTTCAAGATGGCTCAAATATGCTCAAATGGTCGATATCCTTACAAGACCCTTATTAAAAGATTCGAAAAATCAATCGCGCAAAGGGGGTAGCCCTGAAGCCACCTAACACCTAAATAATAATAATAACAATAATAATAATAATAATGAATGTTTTGCACCCCCCTACCAAGTATTTGGATTTCAAGGGTCCAAATTTTTGGTGGTTGAATTCGTTTCTCAATTCCTTTCCTATTTGAACCCTTTTCAAAAAATAATTAAGATGCCCAACTACCTCATGAACCAACCACTTTATTTAGGGGGGTCCCCAAATAAAGTATTCTGAAATACGCTCCCGCGGTTTTTGGTTGGCAACCCTTTCTCAAACCCTTTCTGAAGCCCTAAAGGCTCTTTGAGCTGGAAGCTGTAAACTCCAAATCTTGTCTGAAAAATTATGGAATTGATAAAACATCAAGAAGGCTCAAATGGTCAGTTTCCTGACTAAACCCTTTCAAACAAATGCACAAAATCAATCGCGCAAAGGGGGTAGCCCTGAAGCCACCTAACATCTAAATAATAAATGTTTGCACCCCCCTAAATAAAGCATTTGGATTTCAAGGGCCTAAATTTTGGTGGTTCGATTGATTTCTCAATTCTTTTCCTATTTCTAGCCCTTTAAAAGATAAGATACTCCATTCATTACCCCATGAGCCAAATACTTTCTTTAGAGGGTCGCCCTGAATAAAGTATTCTGAAATACGCTCCCATTGGATTTCTGGGAAAGCCCTTCTCAAACCCTTCTCAAACCCTTCTCAAACCCTTGGAACCTTGAGAACCTTTTCCTCAAAGCTTTAGACTTGAGAAATTTCAAGATTGCTGAAATGGTCGATTTCCTTACTAAACCCTTCCAAAGCATGCACAAAATCAATCGCGCAAAGGGGGTAGCCCTGAAGCCACCTAACATCTAAATAATAATGAATGAGTTCGACCCCCCTAAATAAAGTATTTGGATTTCAAGGGTCTAAATTTTGGTGGTTCGATTGATCCCTCAATTCTTTTCCTATTTCTAGCCCTTTAAAAGATAAGATACACAATTCATGACCCCATGACCCAAATACTTTATTTAGAGGGTCCCCCTAAGTAAAATATTCTGAAATACGAACCCGTTGAAGGATTTCCGGGGAAATCCTTCTCAAGCCCTTCTCAAACCCTTTCTGGAACCTTTGAGACAACCTTTTCCTCAAAGTTTTGGGCTTGAGAAGTTTCAAGATGGCTCAAGTGGCCGATTTCCTTACTAAACCCTTATTAACTAGACGACGGATGGCCCGAGAGCGTAGAAGAGCATGTTACTCTGTTGTAAGTAGTACCTAAGACATTGTAGGTGAAAGCTTCATTGAAGATGATGCAAATGATCAGCAGAAAGAGATAGAAATGCCATGTCAGATTCGAAGCAGAAGTAGACAAAGATAGACACAAAATTTGAGAGACCGACAAAGACAGACAGCAAAGAAACACATACACACAGACGCACAAACAAAGATACAGACACAGACGCGCACACACACACACACGGCACACAGACAGACACCACACGCACACACAAACAGAACACAAAGAGGAAGACACATACACGCACACACACACAGGCACAGACACACACGCACACAAAGAGGAAGACACATACACGCACACACAGGCACAGACACACACGCACACAAAGAGACAGACACGGGACGCACAAACAGAGACGCAGACAAACACCAGGACACACACGCACACACACACTCACAGCGAAGTCATGGTTGTCATGGCCACCTCAGCACTCCGAAGGAGGGTGAAGTTCGTGAACTAAACATGTTGCTGAGAAATGCGTCTAGGCCCAGGCAACTATAACGCAAATACGCAAAAGGCAAAAGCAATCATCGGCTTTGTTCACCGTCGACTGCATGAGAAAGTCTCAGACAAAGCTTTTACACACAGAAGCCTTTACACACAGAAGCTTTTACACACAGATGCTTTTACACACAGACGCTTTTACATACAGACGCTTTTACACACAGACGCTTTTACACACAGACGCGTTTACACACAGACGCTTTTTACACACAGAAGCTTTTTTACACACAGACACTACACACAGACACTTTTAAACACAGACGCTTTTACACACAGACGCTTTTACACACAGAAGCTTTTACACACTGACACTTTTACACACAGAAGCTTTTACACACAGACGCGTTTACACGCAGACGCTTTTACACAAAGAAGCTTTTACACACAGACGCTTTTACACACAGAAGCTTTTACACACAGACACTTTTACACACAGACGCGTTTACACACAGATGCGTTTACACACAGACGCTTTTACACACACACAAGCTTTTACACACAGACACTTTTACACACAGACGCTTTTACACACAGACGCGTTTACACACAGATGCTTTTACACACAGACGCTTTTACACACAGAAGCTTTTACACACAGGAGCTTTTACACACAAACGCTTTTACACACAGACACTTTTTACACACAGAAGTACCATTTTACCTTAGTTTTCAACGATCGAACCTCATTTCGTGCGAAACGGTTGTCGCGGACGCTTCAAAATCGCAATTTTTACTTCAGTTTTTGGCGATCGGACCTCATTTCGTGCGAAAGGGTTGTCGTGGACACTTCAAAATCGCAATTTTACTTTAGCGATCGAACCTCATTTCGCGCGAAAGGGTTACCGCGGCACACTCAAAATTGCAATTTTACCTGAGTTTCTGGCGATCGAACCTCGTTTCGTGCGAAAGGGTTGCGTTTCGTGCCGTCTCGTTGGCACTGCCCCACGCCGTAAGAGAGAGAAGGAGAGAGCAAGAGGGCAAGAGAGCAAGAGGGCAAGAGAGAATGGGAAGATGTGAAGATGTGAAGATGTGAGGATGTGAAGATGTGAGGGTGTGAAGACGCGAAGATGTGAAGATGAGAAGATGTGAAGATGAGAAGATGTGAAGATGAGCAGATGTGAAGATGAGAAGATGTGAAGATGTGAGGATGTGACGATGTGAGGATGTGAGGATGAGAAGATGTGAAGATTTGAAGATGTGAGGATGTGAAGATGTGAAGATGAGGAGATGTGAAGATGAGAAGATGTGAAGATGTGAGGATGTGAGGATGAGAAGATGTGAAGATGAGAAGATGTGAAGATGTGAGAATGTGAGGATGAGAAGATGTGAGAATTGAAGGTGTGATGTGAAGATGTGAAAATGTTTGACAGACCCCCACTATTAGAAGAACCCTTCGCTCAGACGCCCCCGGGAAAAAGATGCAAAAAATCAATTGCGCAAATGGGGTAGCCCTGAAGCCACCTAACACCTATATAAATAGTAATAATAAATAATAATAATAATAATCGAAGGAAGTTTAGAAGTCAAACTTCCGACAATATGGAGAGATGAAAAGCAGAGCAGGGCAGAGGCAGAGAGAAGAGGAAGATTAGCAGAGAGAAGATCAGAAGAGAAAGAGTAAGAAGACAGAAGATACAGATGCGCGAAAAGGTAGGAAAGTCGCGAAACACTGTGTTTTTCCAATGATTTGTGGCTCCGGAGGGTCGAAAAGTAGGCTCGCTAAAGCGGCGGGTGCGGAGCCAGCTGGCCAGAGGAGAGATGAAAAATTGCACGCCGTTGTGGCGCAAAGCACATTTGCAAGTCAAAATGTACAAAACACCATTCTCGGACCACTTTTGGAAGTTGAGATGTCAAAAAAGTGCACGCCGTTGTGGCGCGAAGCACATTTCGAAGTCAAAAGTGTTAAAAACTGGCGGTCTCGGACCACTTTTGGAAGTTGCGATGTCGAAAAAGTGCACGCCATTGTGGCGCGAAGCACATTTCCAAGTCAAAATGTACAAAGCACTACATGTTCGCGCCACTTTTGGAGGTTCGGATGTTGAAAAAGTGCGCGCCGTTGTGGCGCGAAGCACATTTCGAAGTGAAAATGTACAAAACACTAGGGGTTCGGACCACTTTTGGAGGTTCAGATGTCGCTTCGCCGCTTCTCTTCACTACACTACACTACGTTACATTACACCACACTCCACTATACGACACTACATTACACTACACTACACTACACTCCACAACACTACAACTACAACTACATAACTAGACTACACTCCACTACACTCCACTACAGTAAATTTCACTACACTACATTACACTACACTACGCTCCACTACACTACACTACATTAAATTACACTACACTCCACTACACTACATTACACTACACTACGCTCCACAACTACACAACTACACTCCACTACACTCCACTACACTAAATTACACTACACTACACTACATTACCCTACACTACATTACACCACTACACACTACACTACATTTCCACTACACTTCACTACATTACACTACACTACACTCCACTACACTACAACTACAACTACGACTACACAACTACACTCCACTACACGAAATTACACTACACTACACTACATTACACTACACTACACTACATTCCACTACACTCCACTACACTACACTCCACTCCACTACACTACAACTACGACTGCACAACTACACTCCACTACACGAAATTACACTACACTACACTACACTACAGTACACTACACTACACTACACTACATTCCACTACACTCCACTACACTACACTACACTACACTACAATACACTGAATGACACTGCACCACAGATAGACAGGTAGACAGATAGACAGACAGACAGACAGACAGACAGATAGATAGATAGATAGATAGACAGGTAGAGAGCTAGACAGATAAACAGATGAAAGAGAGATAGATAGATCGATCGATCGATAGATAGATAGGTCGATAGATAGATCGATAGATTGGGTAATTAGATGAAAGAGAGAGAGAGAGAGATAGATAGATAGATCGATAGATAGATAGATACATAGAAAATAGATAGGTAGGTAGGTAGATAGTCAGAGAAAGAGATAGAAAGAGTGAGAGAAATCAAGCACCTTTCAGTCCATCAGTGGCTTCGCTCTGCCATCCCTGATTCACAACAACCAACCTCTCCTATAGGTTTCCTATTTTTGAAACTTCCGCCACCGCCTTGTGCGGTACTACTGGTAATGAATATTGGCACCCCCTAGAAAGTATTTGGATTTCAAGGGTCTAAATTTTTGGTGGCTGGATTCTTTTCTCAATTCCTTTCCTTTAAAAGAATGAGATGCTCAACTACAGCGTGAACCAAAAAATACTTTCTTTAGATGGCCCCCGGAAATAAAGTATTCTGAAATACGCTCCCACTGCTTTTTTTCTGGGCAACCGTGTGCTTTGAAGGCAGGAAACAGAATAAATCTCACCTTTGCAATATTACTATGTCAACTCCATGAAACTAGTGTGTTCGACATTAATGCGGCTTGGAACTAAGGAAAGCACAGCTTTTGGGACAAAAACAATTACCTTCGCAACATGAGGCGTCAACTCCAAAAAGCGTTTGAAAGTCATGCGCTTGGCAAGAGTGTGGCTTGGAACTAGCGAGAACAACGGTGTTGGGACAAAAAACCTTAGTGCTATTTTGACAAAGAACCTGCTCCCTAGAGTTACCGCTGCTTTGCTGCCCGGCCCATGACAAGAAACACCGCCTTTGCAACGAAAAGACGCATCCTCCACCACATGATTGTGCCCACTTCCAAAAGCCCTTGAAATTAGTGTGGCTGGCAATCGTGCGGCTTCCAGTTAATGAAAACACAGCTTCTGGGACAAAAAAATCTTACCTTCCCAACATGATGCCAACTCCAAACAGCCCTTGAAACTAGTGCGTTTGACATTAGTGCGGCTTGGGCCTAATGAAAACGAAGCTTTTGGGACGAAAAACATCTTACCTTCGCAACATGATGCGTCAACCCCGAAATGCTTTTGAAAGTAATGCATTTGGCATCAGCGCGGCTCGGAACTAATCAAAACACAGCTTTTGTTACAAAAAAACGTACCTTATTTTAGCTAGCATTTGGAAGCATGCATCGGAAAACACAATTGACTTTCAGGAATGCATTGAAACTTTCTCAATTACTCTATTGTTCAAAAATACTACAATGAAACAAAAATCTACTTATGCTTATGTATTTGTTTTCAGTTAGGCAATTCATTTGGGAATACTAAAATGCAAAGAAAAGTCCGCTTATGTATTCGTTTTCAATTAGGCAATTCACTTGGGAATACTAAATGGAAAACCAATTTAATTCATTGAATTCCTTTAATTAATTTAATGAATCAAATTAAATGAATCAAATAAATTCAATGGAAAATTGTTTCTGGAATCTGGTGACCCCAGGAATTAATGAATTAAATGGAAAACAATTTTAATTCATTTAATTCATATAATGAGTTTAATGCATTAAATGAATTAAATGGAAAACCGATGTAATTCATTTAATTCCTGTAATTAGTTTAATGAATCTAACTATTCTCCATTTAATGAACGCCAGAAAGGGAAAAATCACATAGACCCTATTATTCCCTAGTACGGGGGGTGGGTTAATACGATGTCAGCATTATATACTCGTATCATCCATCTCGGATTATCCATTGGCATTATATGCACATGAACCTTATAGCGATCATCTCTCATGTATGAGTGCTGATCCACCCTGCTCCTGCTTGCTTCGCCCCCAACCAGTTCTTCTCATATCGACCATTTCTTTCTGGGACGAAAGATTTTCAGTCTGGCTGACGCATTCTAAGCTGAACGGCCTCCGCCAATTTTGTACGTAGTGGTATTCGCATCCACCCGCATGCGCATGCACGGCATCTTTGCCGGCTGTACACTCTCAGCACTTGAAAATGTTGACTACCATTTTCAACGACACTGGAACCAAGCTTGTTATGATTCTCACTGCAGCAATTGACTGAGCCAGGTTGGCCAATTTGTTTGAGAATTTAGATAGATTGGGTAGGTTCTCACCGATATTCTCCGATCTAATTTCAACTTCAACAGTAGTGTCGTTGATAGGCGCTTTAAAACAGATTGAATCAGTGTTTACTTGCGCTTGGTAGAGCTCCGGTCAGTATCACGCTATGCGGCTATGTGCTTCTGGAAGTCTGCCGGATCCCATATTTCGGGGCCACGTCGTTTGCCATTCAGCGTTCACTCCAGTGATTTCACTGCTGGTTTGTCCTGGACATCGAGGATTGTATGTTTCAAACTCCTTGCAGCCTCTTTTCAACGCTCTTCAACCTGCATTTAGCTGGATGCACGTCGTAGGTTTCCCAAATCACACGGAGCTACACCATTGTGCAAGTCCTGCTGATCATCGCCAAAGGTACCTGAGAAATGGCTGTGGCAAGAACATATCCATTCAATCTTTGCACAAATTGGCGGAAATGGCAGGCATACGTGAGCTGACATGCGAGTAGGGAAACATGGGCTAGTTCAGCAGATGTTCAACAGCATCTTGGAGCAAAACCGTCTCCACTCCACAAAATCACAGACAAACCATGTTCTCTAACTACTCATCATGTTCCCTATTCCTAGGCAAAATCATGTGCAACTTTGTACAAGAGGAGCTTGTCTGTGTGTTCTGTTCTTCGCTAACTACTCTTTCGCCTACTCCCCGAATGGCATCTTTATGTCTCTCTCTCCATCGCCTTGCAAGCTAGCATTTGTCACTAGTAGCTTCAATTTGCTGCCAGGCAGCCACGGGTACTGGCATTGGCATTGCAACTATCATGACTGGCACGGCAACTACAAATGGCCGGCCTGACATTGCAACCAAAGCCAGCATAACATTGTTGTGTAGCATGGTGGCATTTCTTGCATACATTGGTTTGCCAACAGTATCAACAGATTAGACAGAAGAATTGCAGGACTTGTCTTGATTGGATCTCCAGGCCTGCAAATTCGACCTAGCCTATCACAAGCGATCACAAGTTCCACAGATGTTGCACATGAATTTTCCCGTTGGCACCTTGGTTCATGTCAAAGCTTGCTGCTGGCCATGTCACAGCACGTTGGAATCCATCAGCAACTCCGGGCTCTCGAGAGAGCCAAGGTTCGCGACAATCCGTTTCAGGTTCCGTCTGAGGGGAACCCGGGGAGAGTGAAAGAAGACTCTCGTCCCCAGATGCAACCTGCAACGGTTCATTGACTTTGTTCAGAGGCTAGTTAACACAAAACATAGTTTCAAATCATCAGCTATCAGAGTTTCCTAAGAATTTTCCAGTAGTACAAGTCTGGGATGGATGGACACAATGATCCCAATGATGGGTCATGATCGACCATGATCGGAACGCCTCAATCTTTCACACACAATCTTTCACACACACACACAACTTTGTCACACAACTCTTCACACACAACTTTGTCACACAACTCTTCACACACAACTTTGTCACACACACACAATCTTTCACACACAACTTTGTCACACACAATCTTTCACACACAACTTTGTCACACAACTCTTCACATACAACTTTGTCACACAACTCTTCATACAACTTTGCCACACAACTCTTCACATACAACTTTGTCACACACACACAATCTTTCACGCACAACTTTGTCACACAACTCTTCACATACAACTTTGTCACACACACAATCTTTCACACACAACTTTGTCACACAACTCTTCACACACAACTTTGTCACACAACTCTTCACATACAACTTTGTCACACACAATCTTTCACACACAACTTTGTCACACAACTCTTCATACAACTTTGTCACACACAATCTTTCACACACAACTTTGTCACACAACTCTTCACACACAACTGTGTCACACACACACAATCTTTCACACACAAATTTGTCACACAACTCTTCATACAACTTTGTCACACACAACTTTGTCACACAACTCTTCACATACAACTTTGTCACACAACTCTTCATACAACTTTGCCACACAACTCTTCACATACAACTTTGTCACGCACACACAATCTTTCACGCACAACTTTGTCACACAACTCTTCACATACAACTTTGTCACACACACAATCTTTCACACACAACTTTGTCACACAACTCTTCACACACAACTTTGTCACACAACTCTTCACATACAACTTTGTCACACAAAATCTTTCACACACAACTTTGTCACACAACTCTTCACATACAACTTTGTCACACACAATCTTTCACACACACACACAACTTTGTCACACACAATCTTTCACACACACAACTTTGTCACACAACTCTTCACACAACTTTGTCACACACAATCTTTCACACACAACTTTGTCACACAACTCTTCATACAACTTTGTCACACACAATCTTTCACACACACACAACTTTGTCACACACACAATCTTTCACACACAACTTTCACACAACTCTTCACATACAACTTTGTCAAACACAATCATTCACACACAACTTTGTCACACAGCTCTTCACACACAACTTTGTCACACACACAATCTTTCACACACAACTTTGTCACACAACTCTTCATACAACTTTGTCACACACAATCTTTCACACACAACTTTGTCACACAACTCTTCACACACAACTGTGTCACACA